>WBMZ01006600.1:7804-20907 GCA_013400975.1 Atrichornis clamosus
AGAGAAGAAGGGAAGGGAGGGGGGGGGGGGAGGGGGGGGGAGGGGGAAAGGGGAAGGAAAGGGGGGGGGGAAGGGAAGGGAAAAGGGAAGGGAAAAGGGAAGGGAAGGGAAGGGAAGGGAAGGGAAAAGGGAAGGGAAGGGAAAAGGGAAGGGAAGGGAAGCTGCGGCTCCCGGTGCCCTCTCCAGGGGGAAATGGCTGCTGCTTCCAGAGGCTGGGATGCGGGGCCGCTTTTCCAACCTCTCCCGGCTCCCGAGGAGCTGGGAACAAAGCGGGAGGCCCCGGCAGGGCGGCGGGATGCTCCCATCCATCCCTTTTCAGGGATGGCCCTTGGAGCGTGGGGACCAAACGCAGCCGGAGCCCCACAGCCATAAAAAAAAAAGTCGGGATCATTCGAATTCCAGTTGCAGCTCCGGCTGCTTTTCCCTGGCGGCCGCGGACACCGGGATGCGTCGGGAAAAGGATCCAGGGGGGGAAATAAAGTGGGGAGAGGGAAAAGGGAACGGATGGAGCCACCTTGGAGCCTCGTCATTCCTCCCCAGGAATGTTTTCCCCGGCAGTTCGGCGGGATTCATGGAACAGCAGGGAATAATCCCGGTGCTGTTGGATGCTCGGCCAGGGAGGGTTTTCCCTTCCTCCGATGATTCCCGGTTTGCGGGCAGAGGGAATCGGGTGCCGGCTCAGCTGGGATGCTGGAATTCCCTTTATTCCTTGGGATTCAGCAGCGACGGGGAGCGATTCCCGCCTCTGCTCCTGGAATTTCTCACCTTTCCAAGCGCTGAAGGACAAAGACGCTGCAGCGCCAGGGCCGGGGGAGGATTTGGATTGGGAAAAGGGACATGGAAGGGAATCTTGGAGGGATTTTGGCAGCGCAGGAATTCGCAAAAGCCCTTGGAACTCCCCCAGTTTGGGTTTGTCAGGAAACTGGGATAACTGGGATAAGTGGGATAACGGGAGGGGAGATGACGCCCTGCTCAGTGAGCGCCGATTGCCTCCAAACTGGTTGGATTCTCCCCCTGGAGCTGGGATTTGCATTCCCAAAGGATCCAGATCCTGCCCAAAACGCCACTTTTCCCTGTGCCGCGTGCGTGGCTTTTCCCGGAGGTGGAATTTGGGATTTTAACCCAAAGCAGGTTGAGGAAGAGGGAAAAAAAGGGATAATAAGCCCTGGGAAAGTTTGGAAAACTTCCAATCCACCTTCCCAGCCCCCTCGGAAAGGGATTTCTGGGAATTTTGACGGGATTGTGACTCCCGAATCTTGCCCTGGAATTCCCTGGGAATCTCCCAAGCCCGGTTAAGGCAAGAGTTTGGATTTTTCATTCTCTCCTTATGGACACTGGGGTGGGAATTTCCTGGGTGGAGACGAATGGGAAACTGCAAGGGGGAATTTGGGAATGGAAGGCGCCAATTTGGAAGTGAAAGGAGGAATTCAGGAGGAATTTGGGGATGGAAAGAGCAGATTTGGAAGTGAAAGGAGGAATTCAGGAGCAGTTTAGGGATGGAAGGAGCAGATTTGGAAGTGAAAGGAGGGATTCGGGAGCAGTTTGGGTGTGGAAGGAGCAATCCAGGTGCTGCAGGAGATAAGGACAAGGCTGGATTGGAGAGGAAAATCCCATTTCCCAAATCCCAGCGCCGCGGATGCCGAAATCCCTTTCGTGGCGGGGCTGACCCGGAGCTTTTCCCGGGAGTTTTGCTGGTGGACACTCGGGAAGGAAGAGATGGATGCGAAACATTCCACGTCTTGTCCAGCCGGAGCCAGATCGCTGGGAAGCGTTTTCCCTTCCCGGAGCAGGATGTGAGGCAGCTGCCTCAATCAGGGATCATTGTGTGCTGCTATTCCCGGGAATTGGGCTCTGCCAGGAGAGGTTGCCAAGGGGAGCAGTTGGAGGGGCCGGGAAGGAGCCGCTGATTTGGGGGAGCTTTGCCACGGGTGGAGATTTGGGAAGCGGGAAGGGAATCAGGAAGGAGGAGGGAGCCAAGCACTGCCTTCCGCACGGAAATCACGGAGCTGATCCGCTGCTGGGCTGGGAATGTGTCCCGGGATCGCATCCAGAGGGGGGGGATGTTGGTGAGGAGCGGCGGGGCCGATCCCATCCCGCACGGGACCAAATCCTGCGGCCGTTCCAACCCTGGATGGCCCCAGCTGAGTCCAGCAAAGCTGGAAAAGGAGGGAGAGAATTCCCAGTTTGCTGAGCTCGCAGCCCCAAAAACCTGGATTTGAGGAGTTCATTCCACCCAAACCCAGCCTCTCCCAGGGCCCCGCAACTTCCCTGGCTGAGGAGGCTCAGGAGGGAAAACCTCGGGAATTTCTTGGTCTAATTCCTTGTTCCTGCAGCACCTGACCCCGGCAGGGAGCGTTATCCAAGCTGGAATCTCCCAGACATCCCTGGACTCTTAACAAGGCCCTGATGCTGTTCCCATTGGATTGGACACAGTTTTCCCTTGGGAATGCCGGAGGTGGTTTTGTTTCTCCTGGTGCTGACGCAAAGACTTGGATTTGGGGTTGTGGGGAGAGGGGACAGGGATGCTCCCAGTTGGAGAGGACGGGATGGGGATTTGGGGTGGATTTGGGATCCTGGGTTGCTGGTCCTGCTCTCATTCCCGACCCAGGGATGGAAACATCCCGAGAGGATTGGAGGGAAGCGGCTCCCACGGAGCTGAGCCTGAACCACTTCCCTGGGTGGGAGCCTTGGGAAGTCCCTGTCAAATCCCACCATTTTCAGGATGTTCCCCCAAAATCCCGCTCCGGGAAACCCCCACCTATTCCCAAGTGGACACAGCCATTCCCAGCCATCCTGACAGAGCCGCTCGGATCTGCCGCCGGCTCCGGAGCGAGGCCGGGTCCTGCCCTGCAGGGGGAATTCTGGGGGAAAAGGGGGGAAAAGTTGGGGGGGCTAAAAGTGACCCCAGGGGGGCCCGGAGAGCTGGGAATGAGGATGTTCCCACGTTAAATTGGGATCCCTACGTCCAGGGCTGGAGGTCGGGAGGTCCTTCCCTAATTCCAGGTCAGGAGATCCTTCCCTAATTCCAGAGCTGCAGATCAGGAAGTCCATCCCTAATTCCAGGGCTGAAAGTCGGGAGACCCATCCCTAATTCCAAGTCGGAAGGTCCATCCCTAATTCCAGGGCCAGAGGTCGGGATTTCTATCCCTAATTCCAGGTCAGGAGGCCCATCCCTAATTCCAGAGCCAGAGGCCGGGAGGCCCATCCCTAATTCCAGGCTGGGAGGCCCATCCCCAATTCCAGGGCCGGAGGTCAGGAGGTCCATCCCTAATTCCAGGTGAACACCCCCATTAATTACCCCGTGTGCAATTAGCGGCACTAACGAGGAGCGGGAATGTTTTATGCATGGAGCCTGATTTTTCCCTGGCAATCTCCCGCTATTTTTACCTCCATTAATCACCGATTCCCGAGGGACTGGATCCCTGATTAGCGTCACATGGATCATGGCAGGGAAGGGATGGAAAATAAATCCCGCTCTCCCTTCTCCCAGGGGAGACGGAGCCGCTCCGGCTCCCCGTCCTCGGCTGAGTCTGGAATGTGGCTGGAAGGCTCCGCTCCATTCCTGGGATTTCTGCTGATATTTTCATGGAAAAACCAGGGAAACAGAGGCCTTGTGGGATCATTCCCACCTCTCTCCCCTCCCTATCCCAG
The DNA here is from genome assembly GCA_013400975.1 of Atrichornis clamosus. NCBI lineage: Eukaryota > Metazoa > Chordata > Aves > Passeriformes > Menuridae > Atrichornis > Atrichornis clamosus. Next base: position 11,456 of record WBMZ01006600.1, read on the forward strand.
TTTTCTTGGCTGTTTCCACGGCAGGAATGCCAAGGATTAACTTTGGATGATTTGGTTTACTCAGGATCCCAGAGTTTGTTCAGTCATTCCCGCATTTAAGGGATGAATTCCCAAGGGTTGGGAGCCGCTGGTGGGTCCGGAGTTGATCCGGATGCCAGAGGAGGCTGATCCATGGATCCCCACCTCCAGCAACGCTGGACATTGGGATCTGGGGGAACACTGGGACATGGCGGGGCCTGAGCACCCAAATCCTGGGATGCGGGAAATACCAGGACCTGGATTGTCTGAACACCCAAGTCCTGGACTTGGGGAACATTGGGATTTGAGGGGAAATATTGGGATTTGGGGGAACATTGGGACATTTGGGTCTCAGCATCCAAATCCTGGGACTGGGAGAATACTGGGATCCGAGTGGTCCAAACATCCAAATCCCGGGATTGGGGGACATCAGGATCTGGGGAATCCAAACATCCAAATCCCGGGATTGGGGGACATCAGGATCTGGGGGATCTGAGCATCCAAATCCCGGGATTGGGGGACATCAGGATCTGGGGGATCTGAGCATCCAAATCCCGGGATTGGGGGACATCAAGACCTGGAGGATCCAAACATCCAAGTCGTGTCCAGGTGGGATAACGGGATCTGTGCCTGCAGGATTTTCCTCCAAGGCAAGAGGAACATGGAGGAGAAACGGGAAAACCGGAGCCGGAGAGGGCTGGAATCGCCTCTTCCCGAGGCACAGCTGGAGCACTCAGAGGACACATCCTTCCCGAGGATGATCCCACAGTTCCACGGGGGGTCCTTTCCCTGCTTTCCAAGGCCGCCTGTAATTCCCTGATGGAATTTGGATACTCAGGCACTTTAAACGGGAACAGCGGAAAACATGGAAAAAGCCTTTTCCACCCTGCAGAGTCCCGGGGGGCAGCGGGCTGGGAGCCAAAAATCCCGGGAAAAAAGGAATATTCAGGTGTATCTCTACCCAGCACAGGTGGGTTTGGGATTTGGGAAGCAGCGGGAGAATTCCCAGCTCCCTTCCCTCCTCCTTTTCCGTGTCCTTGGGTCACGGATTCCGGCTCTGGGGAGCAGAACCAATTTCCCGAGGTTTTCAATTAAACACTTCCCAGAGGAGCCGTTAATTGTGGAGCAATTCCCGGGAATTAAGACTTTAAAAATATAATGATGAATTTCTCATTAAACAAGGAATCCATTCCCATTAATTGCATTTCTCCAGGTGAATTGAATTATTCCTGGGATAGGGGCGCCGGGATGTTCCGCTGTCAAAATGAGTGGTTCCCGTGGGATTCTTGGATAAAGGGTCAGCAGCGGGAGCAGGGAGGGGTCAGCACTCCCAAATTCCATGTTTTTCTTGGCTTCCCTAATTCCCTGTCCCGAGCTCCGTGGGCTGGGATACGGTGGGGTTTTTCAGGGAAAAGAAAATCCTGGTGTTTTCGATTCTCTGGGAAAAGGGATTTGAAAGGAAGGCTGATTTTCATGGAAGCAGCTGGGAGTGGGTCCGGATCAGAGGCCCAGGGAATGCCGAGCAGAGCAGGAATCCATGGGAGCGCTTTTCCATCACTCCAAACCCCCATAATTCCAGGGATTTTCCTCCTTCCAAGCCCCCAAACCGCCCCCCTAATTCCAGCAATTTTCCTCCTCCCATGCCCCACACTCGGTATTCCCGCACGTTTACAAACTGAGGGAACATTCCCAGGGGTTCGGAATTCCCCGTTCCCTGTGGAAGGAGCTGCTCAGCTCCTCCGTGTCCCTCTGGATCCGGATCCGGCCCTTTGCCCTTCCTGGTTCTTGTCCATCAAAGCCGTGATTCCCGGTAATTGCCTGGAAATAACTTGGAGTGGTTGCGCTCCCTCCGGCAATTTTCCCCATTTGTCCGCCGGGATGGGCTGGAATGGCTTTTATTGGATTTTTGTTTTCCCTTCTGTCTCTCTCCCATGGATTTAACCCTTTCGTGGATGGAAAACAATCCTGGAATGTGGAGATTCCCCGCTCCGAGTTGTCCGTTCCTCTGCCTCGGTGGGAATTTGGGAGCAGCTCCCGGGCCTTTTTTCCTCCTTTTTTTCAGAGAAAATTTGGGACCGGGGCCTTCACAGGGAATGGGAGAAAGGGGAGAGCAGCAAATAACGGGAAAAAAAAAGGAATTTTTCTCTTTTTTAGCCTGGAATGGCCAAGGTGGACCTGTGCAAATTCCAATGGGTTGGGATTCTACCATGGGAAAAAATATGGAATTTTGGGATGTATCCAGCACCAGGTTGAATTTATCCCCCTTTTCCCCGAGCCTCGCCCGCTTCCAGATGCGTTTTTTTCCATACATATTTATGGATCTGTGTATAATTCAGACATTCCTGCCCTGGATTTCCTCATTCCGAGGATTTTCCTTCTCCACGACTCCATTAAATCCTCCCTGTGGTGTTTCCCCCATCCCGACTGTTCCCGTTGCACCGACAGGGATAAAAATCCCTCCGTGAATTCCCAAAAGCCACGGGAATGTAAAAATTCCCTCTCCATCCCAGCCAGCGAAGCTCTCAAACATCCCGAGGTGATTAGCAGGGAATGAGCGCCGGAATTTGGGATGGATCCGGGAGTTTGGAGCTGCCGAGGGATGAGGGAAGAGCCGTGGGAGGAAATCCCGGTCCTTGTTTTGCATCCCATTTGTTCCCATCCTTTTCCTGGCGGGATCTTCCCTCTCCCGTTTGCATCCGTGGCACTGAGTCGGAGCCAGGTGGATTGGGAATATTTTCCCTGTGGAAACGGGAAAATAATTCCTTCTTAGTAAAGTCCAAGCTCTGCCAAATTCCCGCTCTTTATTCCAGCAAAACCTGGCAAATCTGGGTTATTCCAAAGGGTGAAAAACAAGGAGAAAAATCCATTTATTGCCAGGGAATTCTGTGTTTTCCCACTTTTCTTTGTAACGTGGGAATTTTGTACTGCCGAGGATTTGGTAAAAATGAGATTTTTTTTATAATCCTGGATTTTTAATTCCGGATTTTTTGTAAAGCTCGGCTTTGGCCCTTGCAGAGCCGCATCCAAACCTTTTCCACTCCAGTCTTTCCCAAATGAAATGAAGGAGAAGAGTTTTGCACCGGGAATTGGGGACAAGGAGTTGAGCTCAGCCTAGGCTGGGTTTAAATCCTGGTTTAACCCCAGCAGGAGCCGGGATTCCTTTCCCAAGGAGCGAAAAAAGAGGATTTTTCCTGTAGGAAGCAGCTGCTCTTGGCAGTTTTCCTTTAAGTTTTCAACTCCCCCTTAATTTCTGGATCTTCCCCATTATTTTTGGAATTTCCCTTTAATTTTTCCAATTTCCTCTTCCTTTTTTTCCCCTTTTTTAAAAAAGATTCCCTTTCATTTTTTAATTCCCTATAATTGCCACAGCGTCCCCATTATTTTTGGAATTTCCTTTTCATTTTCCTAATTTCCTCTTCTTTTTTTTCCTCTTTTTAAAAAATTTTCCTTTAATTTTTAAATTTCCCCTTAATTCCTCATTATTTTTGGAATTTCCCTTTATTCTTTTCTAATTTCCTCTTTCTTCCCCCCATTTTTTAAAAATTTCCCTTTATTTTTTTTAATGTCCCTGTAATTTCCTGATATTCCCCATTATTTTTGGAATTTTCCTTTATTTTTCCTAAATTCCCCATAATTTCCCCCTTCCTTTTTTTTTTTTTTTGTTTTGTTTAATTTCTCCTTAATTTCTCCAACTCTTGTTTAATTTTTGCAGCCAAAGGAATTGTGGAAGCGGGAATTGATTTGCTCCAGGTGGGAGCGTTTAGGGAGCAGCTGGGAGCTGAGGTGGATCCTGGGATAAAGAGGCTCCGTGGATTCTTCCTACTGCTCCTTTTGATATTTTTTCCCTAATTTCTTTTGGGAAAAAAGGAAGTTTTCCAAACCTATTCCTGCCCTGGCTGGGGGCTCAATCCCAGAGGAGCGGGGGTTCTGCTTTGGAGAAGGAAATCTTGGATTCATCCCACAGTTCTCCCATGGAAGCCGGGTGTGCTCCCAATGTGACTGAAATTTTTGGGAATGACGATTTTTAGGGATAATTTTTAAGGTGGGTTTGTGCTTTGGACGGGATTTTTTCGGGGAAGATTTCAGGAAGGGTTTTTTATCCCGGGGGTTTTTATCCCGGGGTTTTCAATCCCGGGGTTTTTTCCTGGCTGGGATGGATTTTGTGCCATCCAAGGTGGGATTTCATCGTCTCCTTGAGCTGCTCCATAAATCCCGGCCAGCCCTGGAGCTTTTCCAGGTTCCTGGAATGGGGGACGCATCCCTGAGGACGCGTCTGACGTCCCAACCTCCGTTTTTTTGGGATCTCTCCGCTGTCCTGGATTTTGGGCTCTGCTCCAATTCCTCCGGCCCAGGCAGGGATTTAATTAGCAGGGCCCGTAATTAGGGCATTAATTTGGGAAGCGGGAATTGCTCCGTGTCCCTGCTCCGTGTCCCTGCTCATCCCTGCTCCCAGCTTGGAGCCGGGCGCTGCATTGCACCAACAGTGGCTGGAAAACAGCCGGGATTTGGGGAAAAAAGTGGAAATCAGATTTTTTTCCCTCATTTCCCCCCTCCCCACCCCGGAGTGGAAACACAGCCGAGATTTTCCTTAAAAACGGGAATAAAAATTCCACGGAACCTCCAGTTTTTAAAAAATGCCAGCTTGAATTGGGCCGGAAAGGAGGAAAACGCCGCATTCCCTGCAAATTTGGGCACCTTGGAAAGGCGCCCATTCCAGGGAATGGCTGGAGAACATTCCAGGGAAAAGCTGGACAACATTGAAGGGAATGGCTGGAGAACATTCCAGGGAGTAGCTGAAGAATGTTCCAGGGAATGGCTGGAGAACNCATTCCAGGGCTGAAGAATGTTCCAGGGAATGGCTGGAGAACGTTGAAGGGAATGGCTGGAGAACATTCCAGGGAAAAGCTGGAGAACATTCCAGGGAATTTGCTGTGCCGTTTGGAGCCAGGACCAAAAGCTTCATTCCTCCTTTAAATGAGTGAGGAGGAAAATGGGAAGCGAAGGAATGGGGAAAGCTCCCAGGAATGGGGATTAACGGGATGGTTTGGAGGGATTTGGGAGCTGGATGATGGAGGAGTTCCGGCCTCCTTTGGGATTGGAGGGAAATCCGGCGCTTTTTTCCCTAAAAAAGTGGCGGAGTTGGCGCACGGAATGCCAGGAGGAACTGGGCAAACTGGGAATCTGCCTGCAAAGATATCCCAGCTCCGTATCCCGGCTCAGGGGGGACAATTTGGGATAAAATCCCGTTTTCCTGAAGGATAACCCCCCTTCCTTGGACTTCCCTCCCATTCCAGCCTGTCCCAAGCCGGTTTTGGATGCAATTTTCCAGCTCCTGGAGGGAATGGGATGGGGATGCTTCAGCTTCCCACTTCCAAGGCCGGAATTCTGCCTCCCCAGGGGTGCTCCAGTCCCACATTTAGGCTGTGCAGGGAAAATTCTCCGGGATTCTCCAGGATGGATGGGATTTCAGTGCTTTGGGAAACCTTCTCCTTTTGCCTGGAGCGTTTTCCCATCCGCTCCTCAACTCCGCATTCTGGAATTTCATTTTCCCAGATTTTTCCTCATTTCCCGTTCTTTCACCAATCCCGAGGGCTGGGACAGGCTGGGAAATGACCTTGGAATTGCTTCCAGACCCGTTCCCATCCCACTGATCCCCTCTCCCGCCTGTTTTTACCCTCTCTGCTCTTCCCTCCTCCCTTCTCTTTGATTTCCCTGGAATGCCGGCACAGCACAGGGAAATGTAGATCCAGGTGGAGCAAATTTCCAGCCGGACATTCCCAGCTTATCCCTGACCCCGAGCATTCCTTGCTCCAGCCATAAACCTGCAATCCTCTGGTGTTTTCCAGCTTTTTTTCCCCCTCCTCCATCCCTCTAATTTCAGTGGAATTTCTCATTCCCAGCGTTCCCAGGCGATTGCAGCAAATAAACGCAGGAAAGAATATCTGGAATTCCTCACGTGCCAGGCGCCGGGAAATGGGAATTTCCAGGAATGGAGCAGTTGATGGCCCTGATGGGGCCATGCCGGAGGCACCGAGCTCGGAAAAGATCTCCGGGATGATCAAGTTTGGGAAGAAATGGGCGTTTCCAGAGTGTGAATCCCTCCATGGGGTTTTCCCGGTGTTTTGCAAAAGGAACAAGGAATTCAAGGCCTTGGAGGGGTGGAATTCAAGGGGTGGAATGTGGAGGGGAAGTGGAGGCCCGGAGCTCTGGGAGTGGGATTGGGCCCCATGGAATGAGCCAAAGGCTCCTCTTGGATTTGGCGCTCGGAGCAGGGAGGAATATTCCGGATTTAACCTGAAAAATCCCGTTCCAGACCCGGAGCAGTTCCCAGCTGGAGATCCCTGGCTCCTGGTGGATCCCAGCTGGGATTCCTGGCAGGGGAAAATCCGCTTTTCCCTAATCCGGTCAGAGGGAAAAGCTCTCCCTGGTCCCTCCAGAAGCGCCGTTCCAGTGAAAGGTTTTTGGGAGCTTTGGGAATTCCCTGGGCTGGGAGATCCCGAGGAGCGGAGCCTCTCCCTGTTTTTCTTCCGGCTCTGCCTGAATTCCCAAGTTTTCCCCTGCAATCGCAAGGGGGAGGAATTGGCTTTTCCCTTCCCGACGCCGGGAGCCTTAAAATTCCCGGAATCAGGAACGCTGTCAAACAGAACATTAAAGTCAGGAATTACAAGCGTGGAGAATTCCCGATTTTGTGGAGATTTGAGCTTCCATCGTTTTCCAGACATTTAAAAAAAAAAAAAAAAAAAAAAAAAGGGAAATTAAATAGATGGGGAGCTGCTCCTCCCATCCCCCCAGGACCAACATTCCCGAGGTTTTCCATCCCTGAGCTGGAACGTCGAGGTGAGGTGGAAAAAATTTTTTAAAAAGTGGGATTTGGGAGTTTTTAAAGGAATTTTTGGAGGCTTTGTGGCCACAGGAGGAGTTTGGCTACGGAGCCAAAGGAGCCTCGAAATGAAACCCCCTCGGAGCCTCCTAAGGGGCTCCGTGGTCCTAAAAATCCCTGGATTTGGGAGGCGGAAGCGCAGCTTAAATTTTGTGGGTGGTTTTGGAGGAATTTTTTTCCATGGAGGCACCGCTTGGAAGCCGCTCCCGAGGCATGGGAGAGGGTTTGGTGTTTGGGAATTGCCCGGATGGAGCAGCTTTGGAGTTGGAAACGATTTCCTTTGGAAAACTGAGCCGGGAATGGGAGGAAATGGAAACGGGGGATGAGGAGAGGAATTCCTGGGAGCTGATTTGCCTCTGGCTGATGGGAATTTGTCACCAATCCCGGTTTTTTAAGGAGAGCCCAGGGTTATCCGTTGGCTCCCTGTCCTCTTCCCGGGAATGCTTCGGGTGCCGATGGGATTCTCACATCCCAAAAGCCGTGCCAGAGCTCTTCCATGGGTTTTCCATCTCCCTTGGTGGGAATGATGAACATCCCGGTGAATTCCTGTCTCCCGGTTGCTCTCCCGGCCCCAATTTGGGAACATTCCTGCTCGTGGCAAGGAGCACTCTCCACCTCCACCGGGATTTTCCCACAAAACCCTCTCTCCTTTCCTTTTTCCCCAGTAAAAAGAGGCTCAGAGAGCAGGATCAGCCTTCCGGGTAATATTCCAGGTGCCAAAAAAGCTGGAATTGGGTCACACAAGGATTCACCAGCTCATGTTTTTCCCAAAAAGTCCCAGCATCCCAAAAAAATCTCCGTGCATCCGAGCTCCGGAGCACTGATTTAGCGTCCAGCCCTTGGAAAAGCTCCTGGATGAGCTCGGCTGTCTCCCTCTCCTGCTCAACCTCTGGTTTTCCATCTGGGAAGGAAAGAAAGGGAGGAAGAATTCCCTGTAATTTGGAAATGAACCCACGGCTGGAGCCGGGGGCTTCTGGAGGATCCAAGGATCCCTCGGGATGTGGTGCAGGCCCATCCCAGCCTGCCCGAGTGGCACTTTAGGGACAACATTCCTGGTTTTATCTGCTGGAAAAACGGGAAAAGAAATTCCAATCAAATCGGGAGGGCCTTGAGTACAAACAAAGCTCCATTCGGGGTCGTTTTCCTGCCATTCCCAGCGGGATTTAATGGCTGTTGGCTTTTCCTGGATTTAAAGGGACTTGGGGAGAGATTTGGGGTGAAACGTTGAATTTTTTGGGGATAATCGCTCAACGGGGGCTTGTCCTGCCCTGTCCTTTCCTGGCTCTCTCCTCTCTTTTTTTTTTGGGAATTTTTTTACAAACCACCCCCGTGCTGCTCCTCACCCTCCAAACCCCGGGATTTTCCTTGTGGGAAGCACCGGCCGGGCACAAGGAGTGAACCAGAGCACCACCAAACCTCCGCTTTTTTATCCAATTCATTCATTTATCCACATCCCCCCTTTTCCCTGCTTTCCCCCTTGCCAATGGATCGATTTTCCCGGCGCTCCCCATCCCGAATTCCCCCGGGATCTCCTCCCGCGCTGTCGCATCCCTTCCATGAATTCTCCACGCCCTTCGCCGGCGCCGCGCTGGCCCCGAGCCCTCCCGGGGCTGATTTTAAGGCGCCCTGACAGGTCGGGAAGTGGATCCATGGCTTTTCTTTTCCCGGGATGCGGCGGAGCCGCCGCCGGAGCCGCGGGAGTCACAGCGCATTAAGGAGCGCTCGGCGGCTCCGCGCTGGCAGCGCCGGGATGATCCCGGCCCGCGGATCCCAGGGATCCGGGAGGGGGATTTGTGGCGTGGTCAGCCCCGATGGGGAATCCAGGGAGAGCTCCTGGATGCGTTTTGCCGGGATTTGGGAGCTGTGGAGGTGTCCCGGTGCTGGAGCAAGTTCCCACAGGAGAGGAGAGCCCGGAGGGCGCCGTTATCCCGATTAATGTCCTTGTCCTTGTCCTTGTCTTTGTCCTTGTCCTTGTCCTTGTCCTTGTCCTTGCTCCAGCCTCTCCCTTCTCCTCCTTCCGAGCGTGAAGGTCACGGCCGAGGTGGGAAAATCCCAAAGGCACCTTTGGATGCCGGAGCTGAGGCCCCCCCCGGTTTTCTCCTCTGCTCCAGTGCCAGCGTGGCCAAAACAAATCCAATTCCTGCCCTTTTCCCACCCTTTTCCTGCTCGTGAAAAGCCCGAATCCCCCTGGCGCCAGAGAGGAACGATCCAGCTGGAAAGAGGGAAAATCTCGAGCCTGGATCCAGAGCGGGACCCGAATCCCGCTGGTGCCAGTCTTGGAATCGTGGCCGCCTTCACGGCGCGGGTTTTGTCCCAGTGGCTTTTCCTGCCAAAATCTCCCCGGGAACGCTCCCAGCTTCCCGTGGGGCGGCTCCTGCTGCTTCCAGCTCCTTCCCGGGAGGGTGGGATCGCATCCAGGGCCCTGCTGAGGTTGGGGTTGCGGTCTCTTGGAGTCAGGGATGCAGTGGGATGCAGTGGGAATGCTGCGGGATTCAGTGGGATGCTGTGGGATGCTCTGGGAATGCTCTGGGATTCAGTGGGATGCTGTGGGATG
>WBMZ01006601.1:0-167305 GCA_013400975.1 Atrichornis clamosus
CCGCCCCCGCCCGGCCCCCGCACCGACGCCCAGCCGCCGTATCCCTCCGCACCACGCGCCCAAAGAGTCCTGCGGGCCGCCGACGCCACCGCGACCGTTCCGCTCCGCCCGAGCCCCGCCCGGCGGTCCCGCCCCTTCCCTCCGCCGCCGCAGCCAATCGCTGCCCGCCTCCGCTTCACAGCCAATAGGAATTCGACGGCCGGCCGGGGCGGGCCAGCGAATCAGGAGGCCGGGCGCGGGGCGGTTGCTAGGCAGGAGGGCGGGCGGACGGCCGCAAGGGGGCGTCCAGCGGGGGCCGCTCCGGGGCACCTTCGGCACGCGCAGACACGGCGGGGGCACCGTCCCCATCCCGCCCGCATCCCGCCCGAATCCCTCCCGAATCCCGCCCGAATCCCGCCTTCGGGCCCCGGGGAGTCTCGCCGGGTGCAGCTGATCCCGGTGCTGCGGGCGCTCAGAGCGAGGCGCGGAGCGCTGGGCACCGACCCCCGGTAAGTGCGTGCTGCAGTGAGCGGATGGGTTTGGAGCGCTGAGCGGTGACACACAACAGGCGCCTGCCAACCGAGCGCACGAACCGGGCTAATTATACTCCTACAGTTTCCGTGTGTAAATAAAGCCAGAGTAGAATCTGATACTTCGCAAACGTTTGGCAGCGAACGCAGGCTGGGGCTGGACCAGCACCAGGCCCGGCCCACACCAGGGCATTTGGCCAGCACAGTCCGGTCATCTAGAAACGTGGAAAAGTGCCGCCGTAGCCAGCGGATGTTGCCAATAATCCGCCCCTGTTGTGTCGAGGATTGGGACCTGACAGCACAGCTTTAGCAGCAAATGCCTTTGAGTGTGTATAAGGCTGAGTGCTTAACAGACCCTGCCTAGGGACACTGACCTCTTCTTGGCTGGGACTGGCTGTGATTTTCACAGATTGTACTGTGCTAAACGCATTTTAAATCTGTAAGCTCCAATAAGCAACCTTGAAAGTAAGCACAACCCACCTGAAAGAGGTGAGACAGCACTCAGTCCTAAACGCCTATGCCTAAATAAAACCTTAATTTCTCTGTATGTTTCTCCTGATACGTTACCTTGATGTCACACTACAGGCACACAGCAGCCCTGAAAGTCCTAGCAAAACACCACTCCAACACAGATTTTCCCTGGTCTGCTGCCTCTGACCTGCTCAGACTTTGAATTGCCAGGTATATAAACCAAAACCCCAAAGTGGATTACAATAACAGCAGGCACAACACACAACCTCCTACAAAATTCAGACAACTGTCAGGTAACAGTTTTGAGACGAACTCTGTTTCTGGTCTTTCTGGTGGCTTGGCAGCTGCACTTGCTATCCTTTAGTTAAGAAAGGCCAATGTTTTAATATCGTGGAATCATGGAATGGTTTGTGTTGGAAAGGACATTAGAGATCATCTTGTTCCACCCTCCTGCCATAGACAGGGACACCTTCCAGTAGACCAGGTTGCTCAAAGTCCCATCCAACCTGGCCTGGAACATTTCCAGGAATGGGGCGTGCACAGCTTCCCTGGGCAACCTGTGCCATTGCCTCACCACCCACTCAGGGAAGAATATCTTCCTTATGCCTAATTTAAACCTGCTCTCTTGCAGTTCAAAACCATTCCCCCTTGTCCTCTCACTACAGGGCCTTGTTAGAAGTCCTGCTCCAATTCTCTTGCAGCTCCTTCAGGAACTGGAGGTTGCTGTAAGATCTTCTTGGAGCCTTCTCTTCTCCAGGCTGAACAGCCCCTACCCTCTCAGTCTGTCTTCACAGGAGAGGTGCTTCAGCCCTCTGAGCATCTTTCTGACCTCCTCTGGACCTGCTCCAGCAGGTCCATGTTATTCTTATGTTTGGGACCCCAGAGCTGGACACAGTGCTCCAGGTGGGGTCTCACAAGAGCAAAGCAGAGGGGCAGAATCACCTCTCTTGATCTGCTGCCCACAGGAGACACAAGTCACTCTTTTCAAGATGATGAGTGGTAAAATGTTGCTGTGAGCAGAAATGTGTAGGCACGGAAGCTCAATAACCTGTAATCGTTACTGGGGCTGAGATTGCTTATTATAACTGGCAAAAGGGCAACAGTGAGTTTTTAATTGGAAGGATCAGAAATATTCCTGCTCTCAGAAACAAACCAGGTCAGAACAGGCAAAAAAGGAAAAAACAAAAAAAAAAGAGAAGGGAGTCTTAACTAGGAAATGTTACAAATGAAAATGGCAACGTTGCTGAGGACAAGAAATGCCGAGATTGTGGGGGCAGGAGTTGCCAAGCTACTGCGCAAAGTCCACTCAGATTTGTTCAGTGGTACAGCAATTTCTTTTCCTTATTTAATAACTATTTTGCCTTTGAAAAACAAAAGTTAAAGTAATGGAATCCTGAAGGGCTAGTGCTTGGTCAGGATGTTATTTGGAGTAGCTGATCTTTAAAGGTCCCTTCTAAGCCAAAACCAGTCTACGATCCTGTGAGTTAACATCACTAGGAGGCAAGCCAAGCTTGGGCAGTGCCTGCACAGCTCTTGCTACATGTATCAGTGGAATGAATAAAAATATGAAAATAGAAAGAGCAGAAGAGCACCTCTTTGAAAGGAATTCACCTTTGACTAGTTGCCATTTAGCTGCTGTCCCACCTGCCAAACTGTGCCCTTTACAGAGCTGCTTATCTGAGGCTGCATTGGGGCTACCTGGTACAATTAAGGAATGGAAAATTTTCATCAGGGAAAAAAAAAATCCAGCAGTAACAGCCCAGCTCAGTTGCTCAGTTGCTCAGTGAAAAGATGGTCTGAGACTCCGAACAGAAGAGGCTTACAGACACAGCACCATCTTGGGACCATTCCCTTCAGATCTGGAGCAGAGTGTGGCACTGTGAAGCCAGGCTGATACCAGAGGAAAGGAAAACCCTGAAACTGATACCAAAGAAAATGAAGCAAAAAAACCCCAAAGTTATGGTAAATCCTTTCCAGCCAGGGAAAGCTGAGCAGTGCAGCCCAGGAACATCAGTGCCAAGCCCTGGGAAGAGGCAGGGTGGCTCTGCCTGGAGCGCAGTACAAGCCATGGTGCTGGCTCAGAGGGCAGATTAGGTTGGCATCCCTGTTTACCCACTGTGCATGGTTAGTCTTGTTTTTAAATTCCCCTTTTATTTTGTGAGATATATAGAAATAAAGGGAAATAAATGTTGCAATAGTAAGTGCTTTTAAAATTATGAGCCCATTCCCTTTGGAGCAGCGTTGGCTTTGTGTGAGCAGGCCAGGGGAGTGGGACCTCCCCCACCGGCAGCAGGTGTTTTTGCTGCTCTCTGGCCTCTAGGGGCCTGTCCCCTTACTGAGGTGGCACACGCTCACTTTGCGCCCTGAGACTTTCCCAGTCTGTGAGGTCAGCATGAGGCTTTGGCCATGTGGCTACCCTTGTCACAGAGGCCTGGGCTCAGTCACGTTATTCCTTGTGCATTCCGTGCTGAGGTGCTTGTTCACCTTCTCTCTGCCTCCTGTTTCTACTCCATCCACAGACAAATGCACAGGTCGGGAAGGAAGCCCCAAGTGTTCCTGAGCAAGGAGAAAGAAGGTACATGCATGTGTGCCTATCTATGAGTGTTCTGGCAACTTTGATGAGAAAGAATCACTGCATTCAAAGCCACACATGGACTAAAGCTTCATGCTGTGCGTGTGGCAGTGCCTGGCGAGCGCTCAGGGAGCGGCGCGTCCGTGTGGCAGAAGCACCATCACCAGCTGCAGCCTGGCAGCACAGCCCAAGCACTGTTGCTGCAGCACAGGCAGGTGCTTGCTGCCCATCTCCCATCTCCCAACAGTGAGCGTGGAGCCCTTCATCCCCACACGCACCCGTGCCTGAGCAGGTGCTTGGCTGTGTTCTCTGCCATCCTGGGCCCTGGCAGTGATGCAAAGCATCCTGATGCCAGCGAAGCTGGCACGTGCCCACACACACCTGCACACGCGTGCTGCCTCACAAGGGTGGGAGCTTGCTTTGCCCTCGGATCTGCATCCTCTGTGGGGCTGCCCAACAGCTCCTCAGGTCACTCTGCAGTGCAGCAGGAATGAGCCAGGCGAGGGGGAAACACTCTTCTGCATCTGGCACCTGCCCAGGCACCGGTCTGGCCTGGCAGGAAACGCTGTGTGTGACTCCAGCAGTCACTGAGGAGTCAGTAAGGAAATGCCAACAGTCATGTTGGGGAAAAGCTCATCAGTCTGTCTGCCACACACTCCCACCCATCGTGTACCTGCTGGCCAGGGCAGAGTTGGCTCCCTTGGGAAGGATGGACAGGCCTTGGGGTCCTGACCCACATGGTTCTGCCCTCTGCACTGGCCTTTCCCTTGCACACCTGTGCTGTTGCAGGTGCAGCTCTCTCCAGGAGCCGACACTTTGGGCTTTGCAGTTCACACGTGGGCAGGGCTTGGGCTGGGCTGTCCATACAGAGCAGGCACGGCCACAAGCCTGGGCAGGGTTTTCACACCTGAACGTACTCAGGTGCTGCTCTGCAGTCAGGGGCCAGGTGATGGCTTTACCGCTGAGCACTAACTTTGAATATAAACTGTGCTCAGTGCTAGTGCTACAGTTACTGCAGCATCCCAGGAGACTGGCAATGACCGAAATTGCCACTAAAGCTGTTGTCACTGACCCCTCTTTCCTGCAAGTCCAGCCAGGCCCTGCACCAGGTCAGTGCACCTCTGTACAGCTGCAGGTGGGCAGGTGAGCACACACATGCACAAAGGGAGTTGTCACAGAGAGTTTCCAAGCTCCCTGCAGGCACAGGGCCCCTGCAGAAAGTGTGGGGCACTTGTGGCTGGGATATACCTGTGGGAAAGGACTTACCTGCCACAGGCTGAGGAATGTGCCCATTGCCAAAAGACTCTATGGCCTCTGCTTATTGCTGAAGAAACAGACAGGAAAGCCAGCTTGTATGAAACCCAATTATTCAAATTTATTAACATCAAGAATTATGCAATGATGCTGTAGATTTTTTTTATTAACAAATAGAAAACAGACTGTATACAACAGTGACCCCTACAGCACTATGCATCCACAAGGTAAAAATGAATGTGTCCTCCAACATTACCAACCCTGGATTGCTGATTTCAACGTAGCTTGGATTCTTAACATTCTGAATACATGTGATAATACAATTAGATACCCTTCCACCACCTTTATTCATAACTCAATGCACTCAAAAGAGGGCTGCTCACTCCCCCGTCTTTAGTGCAAGCGTGATATAATAAGGAGTATTAATATATAGTACCATTAAATTAAGTCCAGTAGTCTTGCCACATTGGTTCATTAGAACATCCTGAAGTAGCGGAAAGTACAATATTCTAGTGACTCTTAACATTTGCAGGATAGCAGAAATTATAGATACACCCAACCTCAGAAGCCATGTGTACTCCCCTCCCCTTCCCTGCAGTACCCTGCTTCCAAAGGCAGCTGGTCCAGCTCTGCTCTGGGTCAGCTGGGCTTGTGCTCCTTGCCTTTGTCAATGCTCTGATGCACTCCACTGGTGACAGGTGACAGAATGGCGCTTGCACGCACACAACTGTGGGATTAACACAAAGGGCTGTGTCTCGCTCTTCCCATCCCTCCCCGGGGAACTGTGGGACCCCCTCGCTTCTCCTGCCCCCTTCCCAGCAAGACACACAAAAAGAGGTTCCAATGCCTGGAGCCCGGGATTTCGGGTCTCTCACAAACAAGGCGACGACAACTCACGTCATATCAGGATCTGCCAATACACACGGTCACTGGATTGGTTGAACACGCATTGTAATAGGACTGAACGGTTTCCAGCTGACAAAGGGACCGCTTCTCCGGCGACCCCACGTGCCCTCCCAAACCCAAACCTACTAAGGAAATAATGAGGGGGGGAAGACTAAAAAAATAATTGGTAGCTTAGGTCCAGTTCCATGAAATTTCATATTCTACAGAGGATTAAAAAGCAGCCTATGGGGAATGGAGCCGGGCAGGAACCACAAGCCAGCTGCTGCGAATTACCAAGGAAGCTGCACTAAAATGGGCAGAACCAGCAGTGACTGGGCTGAAATAAACACAGGGCAGTAAAAAATGTAAAAGCAAAAGGAAATAAAAAAACCAAAACCCAACTCCCAAAAGTTTGGCGGGTCCAGTTCTGCTTGGGCAAAACATTAAGACTTGCAAAAAATAAAAAATAAAGAGAGAGGAGATTATAAAAACCACTAGTAACTATTTTACATGTTTAAAAAAAAGATCCCATTCCACCCACCTAAAGCCTCGCTGTGAAATGCAGTCGGCATGAGAGAGGGTGAGAGATGCACATGAGCAGAAATTCAGCCAGAGACTGGAAATGCTTTTGGAGTCGGATTCCCTCATTTGGCGCTGGGGCTAAGTTCCTAAATGCCGTGGTCAAAACTGGTTGGCGTGGAGGTCTGCTGCCTGGGCAGTACCTCCACCTGTACAGAAGGACTGAGGAATGGGCGGCTCTGGCTCAGAGGGACCCGTCTCCACTCCTAGACATCCCCACCGCGACTGGAGGAAAGCACTGTTATGTTGCATAGTGGTCGAAGCTGCCAAGATACTCCAGTGCGGCCCTGTAGCACAGCTGGTACTGGTCCTGCAAAGCAGCAAGGAGGGAAACGTGAGGAGTGGGGACACAAGGACAGTGAGCTGTAGGGTTCAACATCCAGAGACATCAGTCCCCTCCCTTCTCCCGCTGACCTCTGCTGCTATGCAGAGGAGGGGAAGCTCACCTCTGTCTGCACCATGGCCGGCCGCTGCGTCCGCAAGGTCTTCACCATCTGGAACATGTCCACCACGCCCTCGTAGCGCATCCTCTCCAGCACGATGCTGAGTGTGATGAACACGCCTGTGCGCCCAACCCCAGCGCTGTGCAGGGAGCAAGAGGGGCCCTTAGGAGTCAGGCCAGTCCCAGGAAGGCTCTGCAGAGCTCCCAGGAGTGGTGCAAGCTGCTCATGGAGCACAGGGACCTGCTCAGTGGGGAGAGGCCAGAGTTCCCACTTACCTGCAGTGCACTGTGATAGGTCCATCCTGCCCAAACTGCTCCTTGGTCTTGTGCACCTGCCCAATGAAGTCGATGAAACCCTCTCCCGTCTTTGGCACTCCCTGCTCAGGCCAGTCCGTGAACTGGAACTGGCGGATGGTCCGTGACTGGCCGTCCTGCAGGGAGAGGGATGTCAGACATAACTGGATGAGGGGCTGATCTCACTTCCCTCAGCACTGCTGCTCTGATGTGCTCTCAGACCCCCCCGTCCCCAGCCAGGTGAGAGGGTGCACAGGCCACGGATGAGCCCAGACAGATCTTTTGCTGCATGTTTGGGGCCTGTCTCTGTCCTCCCACGCTCATCCCAGGGTGGCTGAGCTGAGCAGGGCTTTGGGCCCCTAAAAGGTCCATAGGGTCAGTGTCCTTGTCCTGTCTGGAGTCCAGCTCCACTCCAGAACCATGTTTACTGTCAGACAGGGGCCCTGTGCCCGATCAGATGCTGCACACAGAGACTCCAGGTACAGGGGGACCCATATTAAATGCCAAGTGAGCAGCACAGGGAAGGCAGGGTCTGACACAGCTGGCTAGGCAGGAACCCGTGGTCAGAGGAGCAGCAGGTGGCAGGCAGCAGCCCTTTCTGCCTGCAGTACAAGGCAGCACTTGCTTTCCCATTCCTCTACGAGCTGTTGCATGTTCTCTTCACTAGCCTGGGCAGGACAGAAGAGAGGCAGAGGAGCTGGGGAGCCAGCAGATGAACTCACCCTGGCATCTGTCACCTTGAACTCCCGGAGGATGTACTGTGGCATGTTGTACTCTGCCATGGGGTCCACCACGAAGTACTGGTATCGGGCAGAGCGCTCTGCAGGCCAGTACTGATGGCACTTCTCCTGTGGATGAGGAGCAGGGTAAGACATTAGCAGCAACGAGCTGCTGCTCCTCCCTCCCACTCCCTATGGGGGCACAGGGTGAGCCACCAGACATGCCAGCAGGAGGCTGGCTCAGAGCCCCTGGTGCTGAACACAGGTTGGGGTGAGCCAGAGGTCATGCCCACAGACATCAGCCCCACAGTCCCCTTCTGCCCCGAGAAGGATTCGTACCCGGCCCATCTCACGCAGCTTTGTCAACATCACCACGATGGTGGAGTTGTGCTCCCACAGCATCCGCCAGAAATCCTCCGTGGTCTCAGCCAGTGGTCCCTGTGTGGCGATGTAGGCCTTCTGCTGCCTGTGACAAACACAGTGGTGCTCAGAGCAGCTCCTGGGAGATGGGCAGCAGCTGCTCCTGGGGGCTGGGTGAGGTGGAGGCCAGGCCCCTGGGCACAAGGGAGCAAGGCTGACAATCCAGCTGCAGGAGGCAGGTCTCTAGGACCAGGCATGGGCTCTGGGGGTGAGATGAGTCTGCCCAGAACATGTCTTCTAAGTGCTCCCCACAGACACAGGGAGCATCACAAGGTGGAGGATCCAGAACGGCTTTTAGTCCTTGCTGGGGTGACAGTGTTCCCAGGCCAGCCTCTTGCTGCTGCTTGCCTCCTCTCGGCACCCAGGCCCACATGAGCAAGCTGCCAGCACCCACTCGGGCTGGAAGGAGAGGCTGTGCTTGGGGATGATTCCAGCAGCATCCCTGCGTTCCTGCACTTTTACTCTCTGCAGTACCCACTGTCCCTCCCATTGAATGGGAAAACCCAGAGCAGCTGAACCAGGTCACCTGGATTATGCACTCCATCTAATAATGAGAGCAGTGTAGAAACCATGAATACTGTTTTGTCTGCTTTTCTGAAGCTTCAGAATTTGTTCTTGGTTGCACTGTGAACCAAAGCATCTCTCCTGATTTTCCATGTGACCTGCCCCAGACTGGCTCCCATCCTGAAGAAAGGCCCCTTGGTGCTTTGGACTCGGAGAAGGGCTAGCTCCGGCGTGCCGGTTCCTTGGCTCCCCGCCTGGAACAGCAGAGCCCGGGCTGGCTCCACCACTGTGGGGCGCCGGAGCCCACGGGACCAGGGCCCGCAGCTTCCGTCCTGCCTTCTTCCCTCTGTTCTGCCTTCATCCCTCTGCTGGTGCTATTTTTAATGGTGCTAAAATTAATGAACGTGCTGCAGCGCAGCTGTAACATGCAGGATGCAGTCAGGGGCTGCTTCAAGGTGGATTTATAAGACATCGTAAAAAACAGGCAATGGGGATGCAGAATGAAAGAGCTAATAAAGATGCAGCATCAGTGATATCTGCAGGACCTTGGGCCAGCTGATTTCTTCAGGTAATACCTAGAAGATTGCTGGTTCAAAGGAAGGGATGGCAAGAGGTAACAGAACTTGGGGATGGGGTATGTAACACGTGAAATGGTACCACCTGCTGTGCTGGCAGCCCTCTCTCTCCCTCTGCAGCATCACCAAGGGGCAAAGCCAGCTCTTCATCAGCTCTGGAGCCAGGTCACAGTGGCTGCAGTCCATCTGTCAAACCCGGGCTGCATCCAGGCAGCCACGTTAATGACCAGTGGTGGATGGCTTGGAGCTGCACAGGCTGGAGGGAGTGGAGGCTGCTCTGTGACAGCTTTTCTCCAGCCCCTTCATCCTCCTCCATTACTCTGTCCTACCCTGACGGAGCCTGGCTTGCTGAGGTTTTGCTGTGTTGGGATGCTCCCAGGGTTGCTCCCCTTCTGCTCCTTGTCCACTCTTGCCTCCACATAGCCCTTCTCCCTGGGAGTCCCTGCTGGGCTCAGCTGCTGGAGCAGGGACAAGGCAGGAGCTGTTGGCCTGGCTGCACCCACATCTGTTCTCTCTGGCAGTGCCTTTTGCTCCTGGGAGGTCACCAGTCCAAAAGAGGCAGTTGGGCAAATCCAAGCTGGAGGGAAATGTGCCACATCCATCGTTGTATCTCCCATTCCTGTACTGGATGACCCTACTGTGATGGTACACAGAGAGATGACAGGAATGGACCTTTTATGTGCACCACTGGGATTTGGTTTGCATTACTGTCTAGGGGTTGGCTGGGAAGGGGATGTGGCCACTGGGCTGTTTTCCCACATTTTTCTCTCCTGGCATTTAGCATCTGAGAATGCGATGCCAGCAGATAGACACAGAAAACGTAAGTACTCTTGCCCCACTAGATCTTAATTTGTGCTTTCTAAAATGTATTCTGGAGAGCAGAACCCAGTGATGGGCTCTGCAGTGTCCAGCACCAGTCCTGACTGAGGATCCACAGGCTCCTCCCAAAATCAAGACATGGCACAAGCCTTGAGCTGCTGCCTGGATCAGCCACTCAGTGGAAGTACACTTCTATCTCTAGTTGCTACAGCTACTGAGGGGAGGCAGCTTTGATTTAGATGCTGCAGATATAAAACACATGCCAAGGGATGCCTACCAGAATATCCCATAAAACCTTCCCAGAAGCCAACACAGCCTGCCCCTCCAGCCATGTGGGCATCTGTCTACAGCAACACAAGCCAGCCTGGCAGCACTCACTCACTAGCAGTCTTCACATATTGTAACTATACACAGAGAATACAGAAGTGGAGTGTCTGAGAAGAGGAAAATAGACAAAATGCAACAAAGTGAACCCCAGCCCATATCAAGCAGTCAGGACCGGTCCTTCTGAAAGAGGAGATGGCAGCTCTGCTCAGGTTCCCAAGCAGGCAGGACCGGTTGGCCTGCTCACCTAAGGTGGTTCTTACCTGTAGCCGTCTATGAAGCTGGCATTGATGTAGTCAGAGCCCTCGACACCCCGGATGGGCTGCAGACAGACTCTCGTCAGCTCATAGGGCATGATGTTCACCAGGCGGTTCTTGAATTTGTTGCACGGGAGGTTGGCACTGATGAAACGTGAGGTATGTGCTTTGGAGTTGGCCAGCAGCTGGAAGAGGAGGAGACACGTCACATCCCTGCTGGGGATGCAGCAGTCTGGGGGCAAAACTGGGACCCCGGCAGCAGTCACGTAGTGGAGTGGAGACCCACAGCAGCTCTCTCACACGCACAGAGCCAGGACATGAAGCTCTGTACCTCCCGGAGCCAGGGACATGTGCATGGTGGCGTCAGGGAAGCAAAGCTTTCCCTCTGCCAACAATGTCTTGCTATTTACTTCTCACCCCAGAAGAACCCAAGAAAATGTGAGAATGGTGACAGTTTTAGGTAAAGAAGATCTATTTTGGGTTACTGTGAGACATTTTATGGTTCTCTTTGAGTCCCGTAAACTCAAGTCATGGTAAATGAGTTACTTAGATCTGCTGGCAGATTCAAACAGCAGTCCCTCTTTCCCCCCCCGCCTTTTTATTCTCATTTTCCCTCCCAAAAAGACTGCCTCCAGCATCTCCAGAGCCACCTTTCTCAATGAGTGGCAGCTGGTCTTTGACAGAGGGACAGGGTTGCTCTCTGGGAAGCAGTGAAGCCATATGAGGCCCTCCCATATTCTGCTCCCCAGGGTTTTCCATGCAGTGGACACTGCCAGGATGAAGAAAGGGGCAATTTAATTACTGTCCTAAAGAGATCTTTGGGGAAACAGAAGGGAAACAAAATTTTGTCTTTTTAACAACAAAACTGATTGAGTTGAGCACAATTCTGTGGCTCTCTTGATGAGTTTTTCAGGGCAGGTGTCACCATGAGACACTCATGCAGCATGTTTTGCTGTCCCAAGCCCAGGACAGCAGCAGCTCTGATAACCACAGGACAGAGCTGCTCAACTATTCCCAGTTTACACAGAAAGTCAATATTTTGCCTCTCCTCCTCCTTCGTCACTTGGAGGGAATCTCCAGGGTGAAGCTGTACTGCTGCAGTTCATTTCACAGCCTGCATGGTCTGCTGCCTCTCTGCATGAGCTACATTCCCCTGCAAGAGTTCACTGGACTAATGCACGTCATCTGAGAATATGGGCACTTAGCAGAGCTCACTTCCAGCTCCAAGGCTGTAATAGATATCTGGAGTTGGCATCCACAGATACAAGCAGAAAAATGTGGGCTTGGCTTCTTAAGAACAGTGAGCCTTAAAACACTGCCTTCACCAATTCTAGGCACTGAGGTTTGGTGTTGAGGTGGTTAAAAGATTACAGAGCTCAGCATTGAAGAAATGAGACTAGAAATGTCTCACATATTTAAATTGGAGCTGTTTCCAGACGAGTTGTTCACAGTATCATCAATTATCACTAACATGATCTGCATCTGATTTCAGATGCAGCTCCTGCTGCACACTGAACCTAGAGCAGAACGTGCTGCAGAGAACTGCACATCCATCTGCCTTTTATATCCTCCCCAGAAGCTGCCAATCCAGGGGGGACCGTGGCCGACACCAGCTTTACAATTCAAATGTATTTTAAATCACTGCCTACCTGCTTTAGAAACACACGAAAGAATAACTGTCTGTAATGATCCATAGCTCCCCTCTCCCAGCCCGTGGACAAGCGGCCTGTAGGGTTCTGTGGGCAGAGACAGGGCACTGGAGAAGTGGGGTGCTGGGGCTCTGCCACCAACCTTGAATTCCAGCTCCATTGCAGTAACACTCTCGCCTGGTGGCACCTGGGTCAGCTTCTGGATGTGGGCGAGGAGGTTGCGTGCAGGCACCTCGGTATTGCCACACGTGGCAGCCTCCAGCAAGGCCTCGTGGATGAAGATGTACTGGTCCTCTGTCTGCACCATGTAGTTGCGCTGGGAGCGCATGCACGTCACGTGGCCGTAGATGTCCACGGTCTTCTCGTGCTTCATCCGCTCCAGCATGGCATCGATGACAATGAAGCAGCCGGTTCGGCCCACGCCGGCACTGCGGGAGCACAGCACAAGACCTGGGATGACACGGTCTCCTACAGGTGTCACACAAGCTCTGATACTGCTTAAGAGATCACCCAGACCTAGGGCACATACAGAAGGGCAGCAAAGGCTGCTCCCTAATGAGTGGGACTCCAAACAAGAAGTGACAGGAGGAGCGAGGGAGAGCATCACTAGAGAACCTGAGAGGCTCCTCAGCCTTTCTGCTGTCCCCCTTTCACTGCTGGAGTGCAAAGGACACAGTGTCACCCTGCTGATCCCCGTGGTGGCCGGCACCCCTCCACAAGTGAAGGAGAAATGTGTTTAGCAGGCAGGAGAGTGACAGCACACGTGTGTGTGAAGTCAGAAGACCTGAAGAGCAGGCTGGGCCCCAGAACCAGTGAAGTCCATAATTCCAAGCCTGCTTGTCCCCTAACTTGGGTCACTGTTTCCTCACCCCTGGAACGAGCACAGTCAGCCTGAGAGAGGAAGCAGAAAGCTGAGGTTATGCACGACAGTGCTGAGCCCTGTGCCCAGGCACCAAATGCCTCTCCACAACTGCTGGAAGGGCAGTAGCAAACCCCAAACTACTCACCCTGAGAGCACCCTGAAAACAACAGATTTTACATGTTGTGACATGTAAACACAGGGAGGGATAGAGCTAGGCATTTCCTCATTTATGGTGCAAGTCATATCCTTAACAGGGCTTTAATACAGCTTGTTTGTGTGTTAATTATACCCCACTACCATCTGAAACAGAGCATGAAAGAAGAGCATTAAACACTGCTGGTAAGGCGTATGCTGGAACAGCAATGATGGAGTGGTTTGTTCAGTAACAGTCCCCTCTTGGCTGGTACAAATAAATCTTGGCTGGGTAAGATGCTGAGCCTTTGTAGACTAATATTTTGCTTAAAGAGCTGTCTTTCTACCCTGTGAAAGAGTGCTGCTGTAAATACTACATATGAATGTCTGTATAGGTCACTGGATGCAAGTCTGTCAGGGATGTCCCTCTGAAGGTACCACACACTTATGCTGGGCACAGATAATTTAATTTTTAAATGGCACTTGCAGTTGTGCAGGAAAACGTGTTTTCTTCTCCATACAGAAGTGCTGTTTAATCTGACACAGCAGGAGTAGAAATGTCACCATTGCATTACCACTGCTGGACCTGTTCTGTTCCCAGCCCAAGCATGCACTGCAGGTTATGCTACCATGAAACCCTTCCCACAAGGAGAGCAGACTCCACTTTCAGACAGGTTAAAGCTCCTGCAGCCAGAAGGCAAACACACAGTCCTACCTGCAATGCACAACCATGGGCCCAGCATCCGGTGGGTTACAGGCCTTGATCCGTCGCAGGAAAGCAAGGATCGGGGTGGGATATTCTGGTACCCCATGATCGGGCCAAGCCATGAACTGGAACTGTCGCAGCTCTCGCTTCTCACTGGAGCCATTCTGTTAAAGACAAAGAGGAGTTGTTTTGCATGAGAACAGTCTCATCTCAGTGCAGGAACCTGCTGATGGGGCAACAACAGCAACAGGCACACAAAATGCTGCGTGATGATGCATGTATTGGGCTTTTGCCACTGAAAAGTTAGAGAAAAAATGTAGCTTTCTTGCAAAGCTTCTGTACATACAGAAGCTTTGTAGACAGCCAGTTGATACAGACAGCAAGGTAGCTCTGCAGGAGTGGAGCAGACTGCAGGGAAGGTGAAAGACTCTTTTCTGCACAGCAGAGGTTCACTACCTGCATACTCACTGCCTGTTCAGCAATCATGGGCACTGGGCATGGAAGGGCTACAGCAGCCAGTTCCCTCCCGGCCCCTCTGCATCCTGGGTGTCTCTGGGCTGGGTGACCAGCCTTTGTCTGCAGACTGCCCTGCTCCTGTCTGGGTTTGGCTGAGTGATCTATGCAGCAATGTAGTAGGACTGGCTGGGTGATTGCTGGGGGGACAAGATGCCTTCCTGGAACATGAGTGTGTCCCCACTGAGCACTGTCCTGCTCCTGGCCCAGCCTCAGTCACGAACAGAGGCAGCTCCCTGCAAAGCCTGTCTGCATTGCCATGACACGCTGCTGCTGGCACTGCCCCCGGGGATTTCTAAACACTAATGAGGAATGCAGCAGGCAGGGGAGCAAGGTTTGTGCTCACGTCAAAAATGGCCCCTCCATTTGCATTATTAAAATGATAAAAATTCACTGCTTCTCACGTTGCCTCTCTAGTGGGAGGATAGCTGCTACCTGTACACTCACCAGGGGCAAGAACAGCTCTGCTCTGCAGCCCATCATAGGGTCTGAAGGCATACAGAAGAGCATCCTGGCCAAAATCCAGTGGTGGCCGGACACGCAACCTGCAGCTGGTCTCCTACTGCAGCCCAGCTGTGGGAAAAGGCTCACGTGTGGACTGACCAGTCGTTTGGCCAAGCAGGTACAGCCAGTGGCCTCTGCCTGTGGGCCATGGAGCATCCTGTAGCATTGGCAAGCATCTCTGCACTACCTGGAGCAGCAACAGCCCAGCCAGTCCCATACCTTGTACAGCGCAAAGTTGCGGACGGTGTAGGTCGCCAGCTCGACTGTATCCAGTAGGGTCACCTGGATCATCCCATAGGTTTCCGTACCCCGGCTTGGCCAGTACTGGTCACATTTTACCTGTAGGGACGTGAGGAGAAAGGGTCAGTGCTTGGCTGCTGGCTGGGGCATCTGGGATGAGGAACAGGGCTCTGCCCTTCAAAGGGTAAAGACAGAAATGAGTCACTGTGCAGAGGGGCCTCTAACACCCAGATTTTCCCTCTCCCAGAGTGCCCCAATGCCCAGGAGAAAGGCAGTACCCCCTGGGCTCCTTTCCACAAGACTCACAATCACAAGAATATTCTGAGTTGGAAGGGACCCACAAAGACCATTGAGTCCAACTCTTAAGTGAATGGCCAATACGGGGATCAAACCCACAACCTTGGCGTTATTAACACCATGCTTTGACCAACTGAGCTCATCTTAGTGGTCACTCACTGAAAGAGGGATTTTTTTTTCCCCTGGAGCCACAGGGGAGAAGTGTTGAAGGGGGCCAGGCCACCAGAGCGAGCAGAAAGAGCAGCACCAGGTACCAAGACAGCGAGCAGCAACGCCTTACAGTGATTTGTGCCTGCTGTAGTTTTTCTTCTCTGCCTCCTGTTTGGGGAGATATGCATCATTGGGGCTGTGCTTGCACCACCCCCTGCCTGAGCTCCACCAGGATGAAGAGAAGGTGGGCAGCTGTGGGTTGATGGGAGAAGAGCTGGTGCAGCTCTCCAAGGGGAAATGGTGGTTTCTGTGGCCAAGGCTCCACTCAAAGGTCAGCTGAGGTGAGATACAGCCTGCATACCCACCAGCTCTCTGCTATCCCAGCTTGGAGTCCTTGAGCCACAGCTGAGGCAGGACAGAGCTCTGAGTCCAGCACAGTAACAGCAGTACAACAGGCACCAACTATCCCATAACATCTGTAGTCCCCAGGATGCCCCTGCCAGGGTGGGCCCTGCCCACGCCAGGGCTCCAGCCTGGATGCTGTGTCCACAGGGCTGACCCTGCCACCCTCTCTGAACTGCCACAGGCTCGAGTGCACTGAGCACCACAAGACACTAACCTGCCCTTCTGGAAATCTACATCTGGCACATGCCTGGAAATCTGTGTCTCCCAGGTGTTTCAAAACGGCTCTGCAAGCAAGGCACAGATGCCAGCTCAGACACAGACACATCTTGTTCTCTCTTTGCAAGAAGACACTGTGTCCAAACCATCCCCTCAGCCCCTTCCTGCAGGCAGCACTGTCCCATCATGAAAACACTGCTGCTGCCTAGAGACCTCCTATCCTGCAGCATCCTTATCACCCCCTTTCAACTCCCCGGCCAGAGCGCTTTGAGCTACTCGTCACAGCTCCTGTTGCATCCCACTTGGCAGAGAGCCCTAACATATCCCCAGGGCCCCATCCCTCTGCCCCCTTCATCTCCCTGCACATCTCTCCCTGCTCACCTGCTGATGCTCTCCTCCTCCTCCTCTTCACAGCTCAGTGTTTGCAAACTACTCCTCCGGTTTTGTTCTCTGCAGCCCCAAGCTCCCCACTTAATTGGCACCCTGAGCATCCCTGTTTCATCTGGCACCCGGCTCCCCCACCCTGCAGAGCCTCAGTGCCTGGCTGACAGGAGGAAGACTTCATTCCCACCCATGTGCACCACACCGAAAATGGCTTCCCGCCCTAGGAGAGAGGAGTGAATGGAAGATCATCTGTGCTTGTCAAGGAATAGTAAACTTAATTATTAGCAGAACGTGTTTACAGGAGAATGTGTGGGAAAGGAAACAATAAGCTTAATTAGAAATCAATGAACTTCTGCCTTTTAATTGAAAACACTTTCAGCAGGGTGGGGCTTGTGAGAGCTAAGAGCCCTCATCCTGCACTCTGGCTCTGGAGTGTGGCACCCTGGAGTCAGAGGGATGCATTTTTCCCTACTTTCTGGATTTTGCTCTCAGTATGCCTGGAGCAAGGCTGTCTAATGGGATACTGCAAGTGCCCATGAAGGCAGCACAGCTCCACTGCCTCCTGCCCAGGGTTTCCTGCCAGTTGGGCAGCTGTGCAGCCTTGGATCTGCGACAGCATGGCAAATCCTGCAAAAATCTTGGAAGATTCCCCTTCCTCACTTGGCACAGAGCAGCCAAGTGTTATTGGACACTGACTGGCTGCAGCACCAGCAACTTGGAGGTCACAAACCTTATTTCACAGCTAAACTGACCCCATCCTCATGAGCAGGCAGCAGCTGCAGGCTGTGTCTCCACAAGGCCTGAGTTTGCCTTG
Source organism: Atrichornis clamosus (assembly GCA_013400975.1). Classification (NCBI taxonomy): domain Eukaryota; kingdom Metazoa; phylum Chordata; class Aves; order Passeriformes; family Menuridae; genus Atrichornis; species Atrichornis clamosus. Next base: position 17,497 of record WBMZ01006601.1, read on the forward strand.
CCTGGCTTGGGGATGATGTTACCCCTCTCTAACGGAGGAGACAGAAGGGCAGCACAGCATCCTGTAAATGCTGGGGGCAGCTGCTTGCTGTGTCACCCCTGCTGTGGTTTGCAGGGGAGGTTTCAGGGAACAGAACAGTGCATCCCCATGCCTGAGCCTACACCTCGGGGACAGTGGTCCCCTCCTGCCACCCACATGCTGCAGGGCTGTGTACTCGAGCACAAAACAAACTTCAGAGGAGTTCCCTGTGTGGGATAATAGCAGCGCCTGGGCTGGTAATTGAAAATTATTTATTCATGACCAGATAAGAGTCAGTCACATTTTCTGCCAAATTTACCCATAATGTTTATGCCCCATTTTCAAGCTCTGTAAATTTTATGCTGAAGCCGATGCACTGTGGCACTAAAGCAGATAAGAGATGTTTTCTTCTGGCAGCGCTTGTTTCTCATTAACTTAAGGAGCACAGTAATGTCCTGAACAGCCATTTACTCCAGCTTTGTTGAGTGGCTCCTGTCCCTCCCCTTTGATGCCCTGAGCCCAAGAGCAGTTGGGCACCTCTCTTCAGCTTGAGAGCTGTGCTCTGCTCCCAGCCCTGCTCACAAGCACCAGATGGCATTGCTGCCAGCAAGAAGGCTGGAGCATGTTGTGGCTGCCAGGCTCCTCTTCCCCAGAGCCCTTGAGCACCAGCCTCTTTATATCCCTTCCTGAGGACATGAAATGCCAGGGGAGATCACACCCCAGGGATGGCTGCTTGGTGCTCCGGGCTGGAACAGAACAAGCCATGGTGCTGCTCTGGGAGAACTCGCTCTGCCAGGCTCTGGGGGATAGCCCAGGGTAGGAGAAATCCTGCTTTAGTACCTCTCTCCTGGCAACACAGCCCAGCAGGGACACACCACGCTCGCAGCTTCGGGAAAGCTAATCTACAATGTGTGTTTCTGAACTGCCACCAAATGATTCTGAAACTGATTGTAAAGCTTTGAAGGCAGCTAAATTGCACAATCCAGCCATTCCTATCCTTTATGTGCTTCTCACTTTGTGAAAACATGAAAAAGGGAGGATGATCTGGACCATCAAGCCAGCTGAAATTGCAGACCATAAAAGCTGATGCTGTTTAAAGATTTTTTTTTCCCCCCTGCAGCTCAGGAGCCCTTTAAAGCAGTGTCACCCCCACAGGGCTGCCAAGCTGCTGCTGGTCCTGGCTTATCACAGCACTGCCGAGGGTGACCCGGGGAGCTCGCCTGGAAAGGGGCAGAGCCTGCTCTGCGCTGGGCATCTCGCCATGAGGCCCTGCTACCCACCCCAGGCTCTGCAGCTGGACAGACAGTCCTGTGCCTGCACCGAAGTCCCCGGGCAAGGAGACTTTCAAGCAAGGTCACCCTTGGGTAACGCTGTGATGCCATGCGACTGCCCGGAGCAGTGCTGTCCCACAGCAGCGTGAGCATCAGCAGGCAGCAGTGCTGCAGGGACCCAGGGTGTTACATCAGATGAGGTTTGAAGGCTCTGGAGTGGAATGAACTGCAAAACAGTGACTCATGCTGAAAGACTGGAGCAATTGGCGATGACTGGGAAGGGATCTTCACTGGTCCCAAAAAGGTGTGCTCCCCAGAGAGCTCTAGCCATCACCAAAAGGGCATGAGGAAAAGCAGAGCAGGAAGGTGGCCAAAAGCTATCTTGCCTCGAAAGATGCTGAAAAAGATAACTAAAAACCCCAGAGAAAATAATCTGATAGTCCACATCCCAGCTCCTCACCACGGCCCTGCTGTGAGAGAATGCCCCCGAGACACCTACAGGGTGTCCAGCAAACACATCCAGGGAAGTCCTGGCTGTGGATCACTGCTTTGACTCAGTAGTGATCAGGCTTCTCCACTGCCTCTCCTGGCAACCTGCCTCTCCCACAGTGCCTGAGAAAACTGTCTGCTTCCTATTAGTACTGGGGATGTGCCAAAGAGGCAGCAGGACATGGGCAGGCAGTGCCAGGGAGCAAATGTAGGGGTCTGGGTTGGGTCAGCCTAGAGCCCCTGGGCAGCGTGCCTTGTCAGGCAGGCTGCCTGAGATCCTGTGAGGGCTCTGGTCACCTCCTGCCCATAACAAAGACTCACAGTGTCACCCAAAGTCTGAGCACACACCCTGTGTTTGGGACAGAAACCAATACTGCAGGAGGTAACTGCAGGATGATATGACAGGGAGCATGCTCGGGGAAGATGATGCATGGCTCAGCAGCACAGGCATCTCGGGCAAAGACAAGTGCCTGTGGGGTCAAAGGAAACCCGTTATCTTGAAGAAACATGCACCTTGGAGTGACTTGCCATAACTAAGCAGCCCAGAAGTTGAGTCAGGATTGCAGGCATGGATTTACTTGGCAACCTAGAAGGGCTTTTCCTTGTACTTCAAATACATGCTCCATCACTGAAATGTCAAGGCACAAAAAAGTCCCCATATAACCCCCAGCTGCAGAGAGAGTTGATCAGAAGCTTCTGATCTTGCTTAGCCCCTGTGCCAAGCCCTGAGCCACGGGACAGGTCAGATTAATTTCCCTCCCTGTTTGGGCTGGGTGGGTGACAGTGGCTGTCAGACAGAACAGGCAGGGCTCTGCAGCAGGAAGTGCAGTGTAAAGCTGGGGTTGGATCTCTAGGGCCAGCTCATGTCCAAGGAACACTATTTTTCCCTGGAGGCCGTAGGGCATTTGAAGAGCTGGGGAAACCCATCAACAGTGCCTGTTTGTTGTACATTAGGAAAAGTAGATCTGTTTTGCCATGGTGATCAGTTGTTCCAGCTGCTTCCTCCCAGCCAATGTGGGCTGGGACACCCCTGTGAGCATAAAGCTTTGAAAAGGAGGGAGACCATGCGGGCAAAAGTTTTAACTAAACCCAAACTTGACAGTTTCTGCTTCTCAAGAATGAGCTTATTGGGCTAAAAATAATCAGTGCTTCACAGCTTGAGTGCACAAGCCCCTTCTGCTGTTGGCATGGCAACACTAAAATATTCTGCAAGTAAAAATGCTCACCACTAAAATTTTACTTTTAGGAACAAACTGAATCATGAGAGGCAGAAGCTGCCTCCTCCTTGAGTAGGCTTTGCCCAAAGGGTGCATCTGGGCAGAGGAGCACTTGGTCACAGCTTACAAACTCCCGCTTCAGGGGCTGAGTAAGAACCTCTGTCACGAAAACCGTATCATCTGCAGTGAGGGCTCCTGCTCCTTCTTCTCCAGCTCACGCCTTCCCCACGGTTTGTGGACAGCTTTGCGTTTATTACATCAGAATATCTAATCCTGGCACTATGAGGCAATCATTTCTACATGTTGTCCTTGGACATGGCACGAATTAGTCTCGTTATTGCAATGAGACCCTGTCAGCCATTCCTCTGCGTCGCCAGAAATGCCAGGGCCCTGTCAGGCTGCAGGATGCTGCTGGTACCACCCAACTATTGCAGCTTCTCAGCCTCTGGACTGTCCACACTCCCCATCTCAGAGCTTTCTTTTCCCCCTTTGCGGGAGCGATGTGGGCAGGGAAGGATGCGTGTGCATGGAGACATGCAGGTAGAACAGGGGTAAAGGAGCAGGAGCTTTTGTCACCCTTTTGCCTCACAGGGATGTGCTCACAAGGCACTTATTGCTGGGCTGCCTGCAGCAGTGAGCCACATCACTGGAACTGCCTTTCCGTGGATGCCCTTATGCTGTTAAGTGTTCCCGTCCCTCTTTTCTGCCCCCCAACAGCTCCAGAAAAAATAGGAAGCACAGACTGTACCCTGGACTTCTCCTCCAGCCTGGTCATCATGACTATAGTTGCCGTTCTCTGTTCCCACACCATCCTCCAGAAGTCGCTGAGGGTTTCTGGCAGAGGTCCCTGCGTGGCGATGTAGGCGTTCTGCTTCCGATACCCATCGATGTAATTGGCATTGATGTAATCACTGCCTGGCACCCCTGCCGAGGAGAAAGAGGGCAAATGTTACTGGTGGCAGCCCACAGCCCCGCACCCGTCACTCTGCTGGGCCCTACAGACAAGGGAAGAGGCTGGCATGCTCACAAGGCTCTTGACACCACGTCTTTATGGGGTGATGCTAGGATCTCTCCTAGGGATCATGCAAAGGACAGGAATGGTGCCTGAACAAAGAAGAACCCTTTGTAACTCCCACATTAATGCAACAAGCAGGCAACACCAAAGCAGAGAGACAGCTGCCACACGCACACAAAGGGAAATTCACAGGCAGGAATATTAAGGAGCTCGTTCGGCCCCAAGCAACTGACTGAAATAATTGTCTTAAATTCACCAGCAATTTGTTATGGTCCTACAGCACCTCTTAAAAATGAGACTGTTTTATTAGCTTGTCTCTGTTAGCAAGAGATGTCAGGCAGGGATGTCCTCCCATCCTTTCTGCAGGGACAGCTATCCCCAAGAAGCCACAGATCTCCCACCCCACCACCACTGAAACCCTTCAGTGTGAGACCCTCTCTGTTGCCTGCTGGAAGAGGCTGCTCCAGCCCTCACTCTGCCTACATCACTTAAGGAAAGGAATTTTTTGTAAAGGCCTTTAAAATGCAAACACATAGTTACTAAAATAAATGTGGCAAAGCAGAGGCCCGGGGCTGTTTCCAAACCCTGCAGCATGGGATGCCCTGGCTGCAGGGAGAGAAAGCAGCAGGAATCTCATTGTCTCCCCAGGAGAGAGCATCTGCATTACATTAGAGGAAGGAAATAAAGATGGGGGTGACCCCTCGTCCTTTTGTCCTGGGCAATATTCTACAGGTCTCTGCAGCAGACACAAAGTGCTGTCGGCTCTGGGGCCGCGGCAGCAGCTGGAGTGCAGTGCTCGGCTCCCCTGGCATGGGCGGCACGGACCTGGCAGGGTGCTTCGGGAACGGTTCCCAGGAAGGCACAGACACTACTTACAGCAACTGAGTCAGGCTGGAGAACAGGGATTCCCCCACGTGGGCACCCCACAGCTGTCTGGGAGGGTTTGCCCATGAGCAGGCATGCCAGGCCATCGCACAGCTCCTGCTGCTCCTTAACAGGGCTTGCTGTGAGGGACTGTTTGGCCCCGTCTCCTCTTCCCGAAGAGTTTGAGTAGTGCATTAGCAGTAGAAATGGCTTTTCCACCCCCCAAAAATGATGCTAGTGACTGTAGGGCTGCCTGTGTGCCCAGGCCCCAGTTCCTTCCCCAGGCAGGGGTGCCTTGAATTAGCTGCATCTTCCTCATCCCCCATGACTGTGCTCAGACCTGGTATGCAGAGCTGGGTGCTGGTTTACAAGCCAAGGGGAAAGGGTGAGCCTGGGCTCCAGCTCCTCTGTATGCAAGGGAACTAAAAACACGTATTAGTCTGAACTCCAGAGACGTGGGGCTGGTTCTTGGAGCTATGCGGGTCAGTGTTATGGCACCGGGGCCTGATGCATCTCCCATGGAGCACAGGACTGTGTGGAGTCTGATGTCCCAGGGCAAGGAGCACTCCTCATCCTTTGTCACTGTTGGCACTTATTTGGGAGCATATACTGACAAGTCCCAGAAAAGATACTGGCCCTACAGTTGGGTTGGGACCGAGAGTGGCAGTGGCACTAACAGTGCCATGTTTCACCATGTACTGGGGAAGGCAGCTGAGGTCATACAGAGAGGATAGTGGGAAAGGAGGCTGCTAGGACAGACATCTTTGCTGGCAGCAGTACCAAGAGGCAACCACAGAAAACACTGCGCTGAGGACATTGAGAAAGCTCTGCAGTGCTCTTTCTCTTCTAGCCAGCCAGAACACACATTTGATCATGGTGATGCTTGGCGTTTGTCCCTGCTCAGCTGAGAACACAGAAAAGATGGTCCCCTTGCTACAGTCAGGTTCAGCTGCTTGATGGGATGCCCACTCCAGAGTCCCTCTTACCATCGATGGAGGTCAGGATGACACGGGAGTGGTCATAGGCTATCACGTTTGCATAGCGGTTTTTCGGTTTATTCACTTCCAGGTTGGAGTTCTCCCAGGTGAACTGCTGCCCGGGATCAATGGACTGTGGAGAGAAAGAGAAGGAAGGAGTTGGGAGTGGTTACAGCACACTGATGCTGCAGCACGTGTGTGTTTCAGCCAGGAGATCTGCATTGCCCTGCACACCTCTCCCCTGGCCAGACACAGCTTCCATGGGTGTCCACAGCAGCAGTGTCAAGCCAGACCACACTGAAACCAGTTTCCAGTGGGACCTGCATCCCATGACCTGCAGGCAAAGCAGCCCCTCAGTGGGGCACCCTACTGCAGATGAGCCTTCATCTCCTCTGCTGCGTGCTCATCCTTTCCTCTGGAGCTACCCATCAGCAGGAACTTGGTCTTCTGCCAGGATTCTAGAGACCTGACCGCACAGTTCTTGACCTAGTAGTTTTATTAACTGTTGAACTGCAGTCTCTTGAAATACAGCAAGACCTGAGTGTCTTGTGTCCCAGGAGCTTTCAGTACTAGTGTCCTGCAGGACAGCCTATGAGCTTTTGCCAGGAAATACTCATGAAAATTGATAGGTTACTATCCACTGCTCCAAGCCACTTATGCAATGTAAACATGTCTCGTTTGAGTTAATGGAGTGACAAGAAACTATAAACCTGGAGAAGAGACGTGGTTATAAATCTTGGTCTGCACACTATGCAACTGCCTGAAAAGCACACTCCCCGTCACACCTGGCCTCGCACACCCAGTGCTTCTCCCACGAGCCATGTGCTGGTGCACCCAGTGCACGGCTGCTCCATGGCCAGGCAGCCTCTTCCCAAAGCCTTCTCTATCGTCTAAGTCCATGCACAAAACAAGGCAAACAAGGACCATCCCCAAAGCACCCCTCTGAGATGGGATGGCCTTTGTTGTCTGAGAGACACGTGAGGCACACGGATGAGACACCTGCCTCATGCAGGGACTTGCTCTGCACATGCAGCCCTGAGCAAGTCAGGGGCAAGAAGATACAGCAGGAATCAGTCATCCCATAAACCCCTTCCCCATAAAATTACCAACACCATAAAAACCTTCTTAAAATCATGCTCCAGCTCACGGTCCCTCATACTTTGCTGGCCCACAGACAAAAACACGGGGCAAACAGGCCAGGGGAAGCACTGCACACTGTGCTCCCTTCAGGCATCCGTGTTCATCGCTTGGCAGAGCCTTGTCAGAAGGTTTCTCAGGCAGTGAAATGCCTGTCAGCTGTGGATTAGCTGTGAGCAAAAGGCTGAGCTGAGAAGCACAGCTCCCTGACTGGGGTGACATGGACACCCCTCACGGCCCCTCCGCTCAGTCCCACCAACCACTGGCTGTGCACAGGGTGACTCCCATCGATGTCCCCTCTGCTCCTGCATTTGAGCAGGCACTTCCCAAGCAGCCAGCAGAGGGTGAGGGTACTGGCTTGAGTATGGAGCACAGGCACTGCCAGAAATGCAGCACAGGCCCTGAGGGCTTTGCAGTGCACACAGGGCACGGGCCAGTGCTGTGCCAGGTGGCAGCTGTCTGTCCCCACGTGTGGCTCAGGCTGCCTGCAGGCAGAGGGGCCAGCGCTGACGAAAATGCACAGGAGGATGTGACATCACAGCGATGCTAATAGGTAGTTTGGGAAATGTAGGATGTAAATAGACATTTCCTACAGAAAACCTGTAATTTTCTATTATCAGCATAATAAGCAGGCAGCCGCTGTGCTCAGAGGCGCTGCAGCAGGGATGATGGGAGTGGAGAAGGCAAGCACCACTTCTGGCTGGAAATCCACTGGCCTGGCTGCCACAGGCCCTGCACACTTCTCTGCCCAGTGACAGAGACACCTCAGCACAGCTCATGGCTCTCTGGGACACTTAATCTCATTCAGGCACCTGTATTTTGTTTTCAGGATAGGCTGCTCTCTGGATCAGCTCTCTGGATGCTCCCTGCTCTCAGCTGTGTGGCAGGGAAGACTGCTGCCCACCTAAGAGTGGGCCTGAACTGCAGAAGGGGAATGCAAAATGATCAAAGGCATGAAAAAAGTAAGATTAATATAATGTATAAAGACTTTTTGGTTTGGAGTAGAGGTGAGAGGGATTTTGACACCAGTCCGGTCAATACTGAGCACACTGAAGGAGAAGCACAATAGACAAACTAAGGAGGAAGATACGGACCCACCAATGCCTATTAGGGACATAAATAACACCTATTTTTCAAAAAGGTGGCCTTAGTCTGCACAGAGAGCCCGTGCAGAGACCTGACTAGCTGGTGGTAGAGCTGAGACTGGCCCTGAAGGTATCACTGAGCACCTTCCTGCTGTTGAGAAGCGACCCATGAAAGCACCAGCCCTACCTGCACCCTGTGAATGCTCTCAAGGGACACAGGTGGGTGCTGGAGTGAGTCCTCCCTCTGCAGAAGAGGCAGGCAGAGCTCAGTGCAGTTGTTTGCCCTCAATCTATGCTGCAAATCACTGCCAAAAGGCTGCAGGGCTGCCCAAGCTGTGGGGTGCAGAGTGCTTTGCACAGCAAGTCTGTGTCCTGCCACAGCAGAAGAAAGGGTTATTTCCTGGGGGAGGACAAGGCTGCCAAGAGCCCCCAGAGTGGAGGAGGAGCATCAAGGTGTAGCCATTAGGGTTAATAGCTTTGATGTGTGATGAGGATGTGCAGAAATGGTCTAATCATCATCAGCCTCTTAAGAGGGCGAACAGGTGAGAAAGTCAGAAGTAATACAGCACCTGAGTGCAAAGAGGCTCTAATTAAATACTCCTGCAAATTAGTGACTCATTTAGAAGTAAAATGACTTAATTTAAACTCTGGTGATGAATTAATGTACACCTGTTCCCCCCTTTAAGGCAAACAAATGAGTAAATAAACGTGAGGATGATGGGCTGCTTGGAGAGAGTTGGAGCCCTTACACAGACTGGTGGTTGGCAAGTCTTGTCCCATCTCCGTACAATGCTCTGCAGTCCCTGAGATCAGCTGCATTGCCTGGTCTCCCCACCTTGCTCCACAACTGCCTGGGCACTGGGAGTCTGCTTTTGTTTCTTTCTGGGGCTCATGGGAATCACTGCTTCATCCCAAAACTTGAACACAGTAACGCTTTCAACTCTTTCTTCCTAGAAAGCAGGACTGGGAAATTGGAAGGAAATGAGCCAGGAACAAACTTACAAGCACCATGACTTTTGCTTTGCTTTAAAGTGACAGGGGAGATGCTGTTAAGACAGCAAGTACAAATTAAGAAGAAGCCCAATTAGTAAAACTCCTCCTTCCCAGCACGGAAGTGCAAGGAACAATTTTTCCAAAGCAGGTCAGGAATCCCTGCTGCTACTGCCATAAAGACAGAGTCAGACCACTGAAATGGGATTGGAAAAAGGCTATTTCCTCGACAGACTCTAGAGCACTTTACAAATGCCTTGAAAGCATCCCTGGGTGCCAGTTTGACTCTCAGATAGAGCCCATCTCGGGTTTGGTTCTCCCCTTCCTAGTGCAGCTCCAAAATCCCTCTGGATGCTGAGCCCTTGCCACTGCCTCCGCTGCTGGCAGGCGTGGACAGCATGGGCGGGCAGAGCCCTGGAGCAGCACGGCAGCTCAGGTGGCTGCATAAGGACACGGGGTCGGGAAGGTGCTCCGGCAGTGAGCGCTTCCCGTCCTCCCGTGAAATCAACCACATTAGCACGAGCATTGACCACTGTCAATCTGCGCCGCGTCTCAAATGAGGACATAATGTGCTTCTGAATCAATCGCTGGCAGCGCTTCAGCCTTATTATTCTTGTTACGGGAACGTGAGTGCTCTGTGCCTGCCAGGCAGCTTCCCAATGAGCCCATTAAACCACAGCAAGCGGCTCCCCCAGCACCGCCTGGGCTCACTGGCCTCAGGGAGGCAAGCACCTCTCCCACCGCCTAAGCTGCCTTGCCAGGGCTCCAGGCATCGGAGGTGCAATGTCCTCAGTGGCTTTAAGGGAAATGCAAGTGAACACAGGGTTTGGGCACACCAGCGCTGCTCCTCTCCGCAGAAAACTGTGAGGAAAGGTTTGCAGCCTCCCCACCACACCAGGAAGCAGAAGCACAGTCAAATCTCATATAGAACCTAAAGATTACCAAGAACTAACCTGCCAGGCAGTGCCACACTGCCAGCCTCCCATCACATACAGCCTGTTCTGCTCCTGGGGTCATACACTGGATGGACATGCTGAAGGGACTGGGTAGGATGGGCAATAGCCACAAGTTGCAGTTTGGATGTAAGGAAAAAATCTTCTCCTGGGAAGGTGATGCAGGATCTAGCAGCACTACAAGGGAGCAGGAACCAGTGCTATTTGGAGTCAGCCTGTCCCATGTTTGCTAACAGCACCGAAGGGGACAGCAATGCTTGGCTTGCTGGATGCTACAGGAAGAGTGTGAGACGTGGTGCATGTGTGGCAACCTGTAAGTCCCAGGGCAGGTACTCCCGCCCACCCGGGCAGGACCCCGCCCCGAGAGCACAGGCTGCAGCGTGGGAAGGTGCCCACAGGAGGAGCTCCAACACAGCGACAGCGCCTGCCACTATCTGCAGATCCAGTCAAGGGGCTCAGCCTCCCTTCTACTTAATGCCATTAATCCCACACTGTAAATTCACCGTACACTAAAAATGAAATACTCTCCTGGTGCAGCCAGGCCAGAAGCAGCTGCCAGACCCTCTTGCCCTGCTCCCTAACTTGCTTCCTGCCTGTGGAGCGTGGTGGGGCTGTGCTCTGCCCCACACAAGAGCAGATGGCTGTGGTTAACTGTTCCTGCAGACAGCTCAGCACCCAGCACCTGCAGTTCAGCCTCTCCTGTCGCACCAGGGGTACCAGCAGGTCCAGCTGGGATGGCTCCTGGGTGCTGGGGGCAAGGGCCAACCCACAGCTTGGGAGCCTGCTCTTACTGCAGCCAGCCCACAGCTTGCTCTGTGCTGACTTTGTCACACGGGCTGCTTGGCCACGCAGGCTGGCAAACCGGTGTGAGCAGTATTATTTGTTCTCTGACCTGTGGGAATGGAGGTTGGACAGTGGTGAGAAATCTCTGCCACCCTTCCTGCCCCCTTCCCAGGCGTGCGGGGAGGTGCTGACAGGTCTTGTTTTGTGTCACCTGTGTCTAGGTTACCCTGCTATTGCTTGCACAGCCAAAGCAAGCGCCAGACTGATGGCTCTGGGCCAGCTGGCCTCAGTGGTTAAAAGTGCTGTTAAATATTTGCTCTCTGCCTGTGGTGCCACTGCTCCTGGAACGTGAGCCATCTATAAACAGCCCTGCACCCCACAGAGATGTTAGGCTGACAGGCTGCTCTGCAGAAACATTTAAAAATTCAACTATTCCAAAGCACAATCAAACAGCAAATGGGCCTTGGGGGTTCACCTGCCATGCCTTTCTCCCTTGTGTCTCCCTGCTCAGCTGTGCTATGCCCAGTCTGGCAGCACAATTATGCCATGGGGAACAGGGTCAGGGCCTTCATCTCTCAACGTGCTGGGTCACCACTCAGCTCTGTGTAAGGTCTGGGGCTCACAAAGTCCCAGGGCGAGGCTGGGACTGTATCACTGCTTACTGCAAATGCACACCATGTGCTGAGGTGTGGTTTCTGTCTCTTGGGCTCCCACAGGGGCTGCACAGCCTGCTCCCCTCCCACCTCTGCTATTTCCACATTCACTCTGCAGATTCCCTTACTCAGCAGCACATGCCATGCCTATCCTGCCCTCCAGCCCTCCTACCAAAGAGAGCTGTTGCCCTGCCAAACCCACGCACACAGAGCAGATCCACTGCCACAGCAATCCTGCACGGGCAGCTGCTGTTCTCCGCAAACTCAGTCCAGGATCCTTCTCACTGGCATTTTAAATGGGAAATGATTATACTGATCCCCACATGCCAGAAATGGGCAAACCCTTATGCTTTTGGGTCCATCCTAGTGTCAAACATCGTATAAACCTGTTGTGTTCAGCAACTTCCAGCTGATGAGGAGTCAAATGCAGAAGAATCCAGGGGAAAAAAATTATGTGCAACAATCAGCTACTTAATAGCTGCTTCAACATGAGAAGTACAACTGATTGGTGCTCTCAAGCAGCCATGATATTCTAAAGAAAGAGAAATGAGAAGAGAGAGGCTCATGAAAGCAGCTAAGAGAATTTACTTAACACTCATTTTTTCTGAAACAGTTCCCACAGCTCAGTATTATGCTGCAGGCTCTGTTGAGCATAGGCCTAGTGTGAGGATGGGAATGCACTGACACTGGATCCTGCTGAATCCCTACCATGCAGCAGAGCCACAGCCTGTCTGTAGCACAGTGGACAGCCCTGCTTAACATTTCACCTGGACTGGTAACAAAAAGCCCAAGGCAGACAAATATGATTGCACACCTTGGCCCCACTGGCAGGACATACATGAACACACAGGTAACTGCAAGGGAAGCACATTACTCCTTTAAACATTTCCCAAGTCACAATGTAATGCTGTAGCTCATCTCTCTGGTTCAGACAGCTCAATGCAGAGGGATGTCAAAGCCTTCCACTTGGCATCCCAAAGCAAAAAAGAGCTCTGTCTCTTCCTTGGATACATGCAGCACACCCTTTGAACTAGCTGGAATTTGTCCCTTACCTTCTCAACATAGAGATCTGCTTTCCCTTTCCTGGCATATATAATCCTACCTCGTGGGCGAATGTTCTGATCTCATCTCATAAATCAGTGTAGGTACGATGCAGGAAGGGGTGGCCACAGGCACAGGCAGGTAACAATTCAAACAGAAATGATAACACATGCGAAGAACACTTCCCAAATTTATTCCCTCTTTAATACTAGTGGGGGCTTTATTTACAAGTCTCCTGCAGCTCAAGAGGGCCCTGCATACAAGCCCAGCAAAACATCATCCTGCCATTGCTGCTCTCACAGCTGCAGAGGAACTTTTCCTGGTTTTACACAGTTTCAACCTAGTCACGCAGCCTGAAGAGTGCCGAAAAAGGCAAGGCAGCCCTCATGTAAGTCAGCCCCTTCCCCTCCATGTGTGCACCCCCTTGGCAAGCTGTTCTCAGGGGAGGACAGGGCTGGGGGGGTTGGGCTGGGAGAGGTGCAGTGGCAGGACGGAGTGTTCACCAAACCCCAGCACGTGCCTGTGTGTGTGAGCAAACGCAGCATCAGTGGTGGGTGCAGACATATCTACCCAAGGGCTCCACCAGAGACATGGGTAAGGGTGGGATCGTGATTCAGGACTGCAGGCAGGATTGCAGGGCACAGGCAGAGAGAGCTCTCTGCAGGGAGGGGAGCTAAGACTACCCCAGAGAGTGGCACAATCAGCAGAGTTTCCATGGGCAGAGATGCAGAATGGCACATGCTAATGCCAGTGGGAGATTAGATGGGGAACATCACTGGCACACTCCAGTGGGAGATTAGATGGGGAAAGCAGGAATGAAAACCCAAATGCATGTTTGTTGGCATCAGAGGATGGTGCAGAGAGCAAAGCTTTGAATGCAGGTGGAAGTGAAGGGGCCCAGGATGCGGTGGACTGAAATACCTCAGCCAACCTGGAGGGAGTTCAGCCCTCGCAGAGCAGAACAAAGTGATCAGTGACAGCCCAGGTGGACAGACATGAGCTCCCACTCACTCCTAAGGCCATAACCATGGCGGGAGCATGGCAGGCTGCTGTGCATTCTGCTCCAAGGCCTTCTGCCTGTACCAGCCATGCTTCAACTGCTCAAGGTGAGTTCCCACCGCTCTGGGGCTGGCAGGAGAGCTGGCAGGCTCCCAGGGCTGGCATGGGGCCTACCCAGGCGGTGCTGCTGCAGAGGAGGCACGGCTCAGCCATGGCTTTCAACAAGCCCTCTCTCTGCTAGGAGTCCTGGGCAGCATCGCTCTGCCCTGCTGCCCATCTCACTCTCTTGCTCACCTCGTATTCCTGGGAGAACTTCAGCCCATCGTTGGCCTTCAGCCGGTCGATGTTGTCAGCGAGGTCGGTCACGGGGATGGGGGGGTGGTCACGCATGCCTGCAAGTGAGACAAGGAGGGAGGAGGGAGAGGAGAACAGTTACGGCTCTGCATGGGCAAGGCAGGCTGAGCAACAGCATGTGCACAGCAAACCCAAGAGGTGGGTGCAAGGCGGACACGTGTGACTATGTGAAGCGCTGGGCAGGATGGGTGGGAAGCCGACGAGCTCACACGGCATGCGGCACACTGTCCCGGAGCACACGGGTCGGTGAACAGAACACAAAGGTGATGTGCAGAATGGGCATGACTGGGTGAGCATGCTCGGACAGTACAGCCACCGGGCACACAGAGCAGGCCACGCAGTGGGCAGGGGCTCAGCCAGCCCCTGGCAGCAACAGGCCAAGGGTTTGCTGTCACTGGGCTTCCTGGGCTCCCGCATGGGCTGAAGTTGAACACACTGATCCTCTGGTGCTCTCACTGCCAAGGGCTGAGGCTGATCCTCTTGCTTACCCCTAACAAAGGCATAAGCCAAAAAGAAACTCTCCCACACCTGGACCAGAGGAAACCTCTGCAGTGCATGTGCACAGTCTTCTGGTGGGCAGATGCTGCCCCAGATCCCAGTGAGTTAGCGGAAGATGAGAAGGGCCCCAAGGAGGAATGGCTGATCCCTGCCCCTATCAGACATTGCACAATGTTCTGAGAGCTGAGGAGCAGCTCTCCCCACAACTGCGTAACTCTTCAATGGTGCTCCAGAGGCAGAGCCTGCTTCAGGACCCAAAATTCAGCTCCTCTGGGCTGGGTCATGCAAAGGATCATGTGCAGTGATGTGCCCTCCAGCAGCTTTTGGGAGGCTGCTGCGAACTGGGATGCAGCTCAGGCCATGGCAGAAGTCTTGCCCTGTCTCAAGTAGGAATGTACAGTTATGGCTCATCCTGGGCACAGCCAAAGCATGGCTCAGGAGGAAGGCCCAGATCCCACAGGTCTCACACAGGGGACAGGTACTGTGGGGATCTGCATGCCGGGTTGGGAGGAGCCTTCCTGGGGCCCTGGTATTCAGGGCCCAACTATCACAACCTCATTCTCTCATGTTGAGATGTTGAACTGGCAGGAACATGGTTGCCAGACATCTCGTCCAAATCCCAAGGCTCGTGACTCCAGCGGCTGCTCTGTGGGTTTCCTAGGAACCCCACATAGGTAATGATGATTATTAATAGGCTGAAGCTGTTGACTCACACCCAGGGAGACAGGCTGGAGCACAGCCAGGAGCTTCTCAACTGCTGAGGAGGCTGAACACTACCACAGATGGCAGTAATGGGCCACTGAGGTGATGGAGCAGTCCCCAAGCTGGGTACACACATTTTACACAGTGGTGACAAGTCATGAGGTGATAACATGGATGTGTTACACCTCAGACCTCTGCATAAAACATCTGACATCACTGCACATAGGCAAGACCCAATCAAACACACACTCGTCCTGCAATCACTTGGCAATGCAGAGCTATCCACGGATGGCCTGAGAACACACAGACAGGTGGAGAAGGAAATATCCCTATTCTGCCTTGTGCTGAAGTCCTCCTGCAAAGGTCTTCTGTTTGCCACTTCACTTGTCAGGATCCCTGAGGTGGCTGAGCAGGCCAACAAAGATGATAATGATTTCTGCACAGTTTCCTCACTGCTGCCAGAAGGCACTGCTGCCTGAGGCTGTAGCTCAGGAGCAGCCTTTACAGAGCTGTTACTGATGAGCAGTTGAGTAACAAAAACAGTGTGGGGCCAAGGTAGAAGTGTGGGGCTGGAAGAAGAAAGAGGCTGGAATACAGCCACAGTACGTGCTTATCCCAACATGGTTATGAACGAAGTAGGGCAGAGCCATGGACCACAGCAGAGCTGCAGATCCTCACCTCTGCTGGGAAATACAACGGGGTCTCTCCAAACTTGTGTTTTGCCAGCCAGAGAAGTGTTGCAGCAACAAGAGCTGAAAGAGCAGGTGGGGAGAAAAGACATGGTTGGAATCCCGCTATGGTGAACCTAGAACAACAGCCATTGACAGTACAGGGCAGGCCAGAGATTTGTACACACTGCCAGGACTTCCACAAGCTCTTCCAAGTGCTCTGGCAAGAGGACAGTGAGCAAACCACCAGGCTAGAAGAGCTCAGAGGTCTCACAATGCCTGCAGGGACACAGACTGCAAAGCCCTTGGCTCTGCTCCTGGGGAAGTACTTATCGTACATCCTTCTCCCATTCCTGTGTGCACACACAGATGCCTTGTACATCACACAGTAGGGAGGCCACACTTTTATGGTTGTTTGAGGGTGAACCTGAAGTTCAGAAGACAAGTGATAAGAGGGCAGTTCTACCTGCAGGCTGGTACTGCTCCACCCAAGCTGCTGGAGCAGCAAGTGCCTCTGCTCTGTGCCTGGGACTCTGGTGCCAACACTGCCAAGGAGACCAACTGCAGGCAGTTCAGACACGATCAGCATCCCTTGGCATGTGTTCGGCCTAACTATGACCCGGGCATGCCAGTCTAGGGAAACCAGTTTGCCCGAGATAGGAAGAGAGTGTGTTCAACCACTGGGCTACAGAGCACCCTTCAATTTGTTCAGTTGGGGTTTTTAGCTGGTCACCCCCTCCAGAAAGGCCAAGCCTATCTGTCCCCACGCAGGGCCAGCTGCGGGCCTGGTGTGATGGCAGAGCCTCTGAGGGGGCAGGAGGCCTGGAAACGGGCGAAGGGCTGCTGCAGGAGCCTCCTGGCAGCCCGTCACTGAGGGCCTTCCCTTCTGCACTGTGCTGCGGTGAGCTGCTGTAGTGCCATGTGAGCAGTACCGAGCCTGGCCCCACACACCACGTCAGAAAGTGAAATCACTGCTATTTTACAGTCTGCTGTGAGTGAAGGTGACCTTCATGACATTGAAACAAAAAGTACAGGGATGAGAGAGAAAGGGAAAGAAAAAGCAAAAGGTGTCAAAAGATAAAAACAGGAGTTAAAACTAACTTGAGATATTCGGGCAACAGGGGACACTGGCACCTGCAAAGAAAAGAAATTGGGCAAGAACAGAAATCCCATTAGCCTTTAGTCATCATCGCAGAGGTTCAGAGATGGAAAGACAACGAGATGAAGATGAAAAGGAAAGCACCATATGCCACAGCACTGGGAGCCTCTCTTCTGCACAGGACCTGTCTGGCCCTGGGGGCTGCTCTGCAAGTGGCTCTTACACACTGGGCTGCTGGCTCTGGCCAGTGCCTTCCCCTGAAGGCAAACACGTGGAGCTGGACCTCCTTGTAGGGGAGTGAGCACACAGGGCTTCAGGTGACACCAAGTGCTGCATTTCTCACTGCACACCACAGGCCACAGCCCTGTGCCTCAGGGGAGCCAGTGGATGGCAGGTACAGAGGGCATCTGTGCTGTTCAGTGGCCAGGGGGACTGCACTCAGCCCCAGCCACCTCTGCTCAGTGTCCCTGAGCCTCCACCTTGCAGCTCATCAGCAGCACAACTCAGCCTCACTTCATAGCGTACTGGGACACTGCCCGGTCCCGTATCCTCTCAGTGACTTGGCACAGCAGTGCATGAGTACAGGGAGGCCAACAGCGGGGAATAACCCTTGTCTGAAGTAAAAACCACAAAAATGAGAAAGCTTAATATTTAATAACAGTAGCCCAATTAATTATGCATTAAACAAGTTTTCCCCGCTCAGCACGCTCCAGCAGGGAGACCAGCTACCAGGGCTGGTGGCCAGCACCTCTTGTCAATGCATCCTCACGGCACTGCCTCGACCTCCGGCAGGTGACAGGGGCAACAGCTTGGGCCCACCGGGCTCGGTGGATTTCATGCGCCTCATTAATGAGGACAAGCTTGTCAGGAGTTGGAACAGTCACTTCCAGCTGCAAGACACCCGCTTCTGCTCCTCAGAGACTCACAAGTGATGTGGGGGAGAGAAGGGCAGGAGGGCACAGTGCTGCCTCTTGGTAGGGTAGCAGTGTCTAGCAGTGTCTCAGGGCCCCGTTGAGTCTTGAGTGAACTGGGCAGTTGAGGTTGTTTTTGTCTCTCCGAAGAGCTCTGTAGACTTACCGAATGAGCGGGCATCTTTGGCTAACCCTTAGGAATAGATGGGAAAATTTCCTGGATCCCTGTCTCTTTGATGGCAGCTCTTGACCCTTGCTACAATGCTAGCAAGGGACATCCTTGTTGCAAACACCCTGATCTCACTGGAGATGGGAGCAGATGCAAGCCCGACCCGTCACAATCCTCCACGCAGTGCAAAGCATGAGCATACAGCAAAGACAGCTTTTGTGCCCATATGAAGACGAGTCACAGAGGCCTGTCCCCATACACAGCTGTCCTGGAGCAGCCCTGTTTAACACCGTGCTTCTCCGCAAGAAGCTGCACACCCTTGCTGACTGTGTGTGACCCTCTCTCTCTGGTGCTGCTCCCAGGGGTCTGCCTGTTGAGATGTTCTTCCTCTGGCACAGGTGCCTCCCTTGCTCCCCACAGCATTTTCCTCCCATGCTGTGACACCATGCTGTGCTGTGCTGTGGCCAATTAACGAGCCAGCTCTGCTGGCACCTGCCAGGCTGCTGCTGCTGCCCACCCGTGAGAACTGCCATCGGTCCTGCCTGGGACGTGCACTAACTACGGACCTCTGACAGCTGCCCTGGCACAGAAGAAGATGCGCTGGTGAAGCTCACCCCAGGTGTGAGCCAGATTGCTGTGACTGGCAACAGGAAAGGCTCTTCTTGCTCCCCCTGCCAGACACAGCAGTTTAAAATCAGGAAATGGTCCCTTCAACACTCTCCCGTTAGATGAAAGCTCTCAGATGAATGAGCAGCAGGAGAAAAAGGAAAGTAGGTTACAGACCAGGAGGAGCTGCAAGTTAGAAGAGAGCTGTATGTGCCTCATTTGCTGCTGAACTGCTCCTTCCATCACAAAAGCCCAAGTGTTCCCTCAGTTCATCTAGGACTTGGACTCTCTGAAAGGCTCTGAGCGAGTCAGGGCGAGCCTGTCTCTGATCACTACAGTGACAGGTACTGTGCTTTTGGTGCCATCAGAGACGTGCAGACACAAAGCAGCAGCACAAGACCTTTCTGCAGTGTGAAGTACAGTTGCCTCCATGAACTGGCAAAGCTACAGCCTGAGGCACCCCAGGCCAGTGAATACAGCATGAAGAGAATGGCTTTTACTGAACTATCATCCTCTGCACTGAGACCTCCATGACCAGCAGAGCCCTTCAATGGGCCACAGCACTGGCTGGGGAGCAATAGTCTGCAGGTAGCTCTTCTCTTCACCCTCAGCTGAGCAGAGCAGAAGAGTCAGCACACCAAAGATCCCACAATGAATCTGCTGGGGCACCCTCAACAGTACAAGGGCTCCACGTACCTCCTGACTGCCCCAGGTGCAGCCCACGGGACCAACACTGCACCAGTGGTGCTCAGCACTGAAGCCCAGCCCGGGTGAAGCCGGTGCCGCACCTGGAAGCATCGCAGGTACAGGCACTCCCAACTGTGTGGAGGCTCCTCCCAGCTCAGGACAACTGCAGTGAGCTTCACACCACGTCTGACACACACCACACAACAGCCCAGCCCCATCCAGGTTCTCCAGCCTTGTGGGCCGGCAGTGACAGGCTCAGGGAGAAGGATTTGCAACCCGGAGAGCAGACACCTGGACATCCTCAGTCTAAAGTCCACTCTGTGTCACTGTGACTGAGAAGGTGTGGAGCTTCTGGAGCGGGGGGAAGGACGGGGGGAAGGATTGCGACTCCACCTTTGGTACGGGGACATGGCAAAGGGGAACCAGAGGAGGCAGGATGCAAGAGGATGAGCTGCTCCTTACCTGGAGTCTGGTAGTTGAGCCGCCTCATCTCCACCGGATCAGAGGAGTGGGCCAAGAGTGAGTCCTTCAGGCCGATGGAGTGCTCATCCTTGGAAGAGGGGGAGTGTGCCCTTTTCCTATGGACAGAAAGGGCAGAGACAAGTACGTGAGCTCTGGCAGAGACTGGCATGAACCACCCCGGGAAAGAGTCTGGGTCTCTGTGTCCCAGATACCCAGGTTCATCCCAGGCTCCCTGGGGCTTTGGGTAAGTCACATCATCTTCTGTGTCTTCAAATTCTCATCTATGGAACAGGAAAGATTACTTGTAAGTATATGTCAGATGTTTGATTAGTGAGGCACTTTTGAAATGTGGTATTCTGCATAGTATTTATTAGAGAAAATGCAGATAGATGCAAGATGTTGTTTCCACTTACTGTCTCTAGGAACTATTTCCTGCAGTGGAAGGATATAATAAAATTTTTTTTCCAAGTATTAGAAATATTTAAATATAGAATGCTGTAATATAATAGTGTAAAGGCTCTTCAGGGTGTGTTTTATTGGGCCATTAATACATGTCTTGAATGCTTGAAGGCACCCAAGGCATGTATTAATGGAACAATAAAATACAATGTTGTCTCTTCATGCTATATTTATGCCTAAAGCGATGCCACCACCTCAGGCTCTTGCTGGAATTCACAGGCAAAGCAGGGACAGATCCAATCAAAAAGTGGACAAGTGAATATTAAGGAAAATCTAATACTGCAAGAAGAGTTTCCAGTGAATCTCTAGGCCTCACTTCTTGCTGTAGATTACAAATATGGTTGGTACACCCATGGGCTGGAGAGGGGTGTTGGGCAGAAGCAGCACAGCAGTTCTCTCTTCTGAGCCTGTGCTGACCCTGGTACTCGGCCACTGTGTGAGCAATGAGCATGCAGCAATACACAGAGATTTTGTCTTCTGCCTACAGCCCCCAAATGGATTTTGCCTGATGGTGAACCCCTCTGCTGACCTGCTGTTTCCTGGAAGAGAGGGAGCTGCAGCACTGCCAGTCTGCACAAATGCTAGCACATTTACCATCCTGCAAATTGCACCAGTCAGTCTCTGCTTTAGACCCCGCTGTGAGGCATCTGAAAGCACACTGAAGGGCTGCCAGGTACTGCACAGAGGCAGCTGCATCCCTGGATGGTGGTGACCCTGAGCCATGCATGATCCCTCTCACAGGCACAGGGCACTATCACTTCCATCGGGGGCTGTGCATGCTGGGCTGCCACTAGTGACAAGCACTTAGGGAAAATTCAGTGCATAAATCATGAGTGAAGCTTGAGTGTGTTCCTTGTGTGACACAGTCTGTGAGCAAGCCCCATCTGCAGACCGAGGCTGCAGCAAACACTGGAGTTGTTCAATGGGTTGCAGCTTGTGAGTGTTACACTACTCTGAGGCATCTCAACATCTCCGAAGCCTTCCAGCTGCCTGGACCAAGGCAAAAGAGCTGAAGAACTGAGAGCATTGAAGAAAGAAAGGAAAATACATGGCAAACAATAAAGCTCCTCTCAGGAGCACAGCAGGATGTGCCATGTGCTACTGTGTACCAGCCCCTGAGCACTTAAGCAAACTGGGCCAGCTTTTCTGGGGAATGGGCATAGCATATAATGAAATTTTTTTTCTCTCTCATTAGCCTAGTCAGGGCAACTGCTAAAACATCCTCCAGATCCCAAGCTATCCACTGCTGCTCAGCTTCAATTCATTGCCACTGTAGACTTGCCACTGTGAATATGACACACAGATACCTTTGGGAGAAAATGCCTCCAAAGAGAGGCTGGACAGTCAAAAGCACAGCACCACTGAGCACATGGCTGGGAGGGGATATGCTGCTGCTCTTTGGGCTAGGATGCACCAGGGACATGTATGTCAGGTCTGGGCACCGCAGGCTAGTGCTTCCTGGTGCTCCACCTACATGACTCCAGGACAAAGAAAAGCTAAGGCAAGGTGGGAATTTCTTCTACAGGGCCCTGGTAGAAGAATCTCCTCTGGGGCCATTTTCTCTCATTAAAGACCAGCAAACATGTTGTTTCTTACAGTTGCCTGGTATTTCCTCAAAGCTTCCTCATTAGAGACTGCAAGAATGCACCTGCATTCTTGAGGGAACAGCTCTCAGTCTGAAGTGATGAGAAAACAAAGGTAACCCTATAACTGCTATTATTGTAGGGTGGTTTTTTTTTTTTTTTATTTTTAATTGAATTGCAAAAGCAATCTGGGAAGTCTTTATGTTGGAAGTTCTCCCTGAGAGCTGGGAGAGGCTGACAACTGCTAGGAGGCTGATACCTTTGAGGAAACAAAGTCTTCGTAAACTCCTAGGGCTGGCATGCGCCACACTCCCAAAAACAAAGATGCCCCTTAGTAGCTTCAGGCTTGATTTTTAGAAAGGGAAATAGACTCGAAATTTTAGCAAAACAATAAGATAAAATGGATTCATACCTTTCTTGCTTACTAGATCCAGGGAAAAGCAGGAACAGAAGAAAGGAGATGATCACTGACACAGAAAGGCACTGACTGCACATGCACAGCAGAGCTCCATTTAATCAGACAACAAAGGCAGCTTCCTTCCCCAGCTAGAGAGACATATGTAAACAGAGAGCCCAGGAGGAGCAGAACCTCAGAGCTGAGCTGATAGAGAATGACCTACTGTAATTGAACAGGCTACACGAACACATGCAAATGCAACCTGTGGCTCCTCTGGAGGAGTAACAATCATCTCATGCTACAGTTATAATAGCAGGACCGCTCTGCTCTGCAAAAGCAGGTGTTTGCTCCCACATGGAGCACGATGTGTGGTTCTGATCCAGTAGTCAGGACTGAGAGGCCTCAAGAAGAGAGCTCCACTCTGATTTCAGCTTGTCACATCCATGCCCTGTTCTCATCACCAAGATCATGTTCCTTGGTCAAAATTCACAGGAACGGGGGCACCTGCCAGAGATCAAGCAGGCAATTTCCACAGAAAACCAGAACTAGAGAAGTTTCCAAGGCTGCCAATCCAAGTTGTGTGATCAGAGAGCAGTCACACTGGCTTTAGGGACAAAGTTGCTCTCCTCTGTCCCAAGCTCACACGTTTCCAGAATGCACAGCAGCTATGTGTACTGGGGCTGATACCAACTACCTTCTGCATACCCAGCCCTTCTGCTCTCTCACAAAGCAGCCTCCTGCTGTGCCAGGAAGAGACCTTCCTCCTCCCATGACCAGTAAGGACTGTCTATCACTGCACTTCATATCTGAAGGTTACAAGGAAGGTCTTGAAGGTGCCAGCACTTCCAGTGCTCGTGCCATAACTGCTATGTCCTGGACTGGATCTCACCTTTTGAAGAGGAGTATGGCAATGACAATGATGATGATTAATATCACAGCCAGGACGGGTCCCATCACCCACAGCATCTCTGGTTCATCCTGCTGCTTTGCTGAAGCCACTTCCATCACGATCTCATCTGAGTAGGGGCTGGCTGCATATCTCTTCTGAACAGCACAGGCAGGAGAGGGAGAGAAAAGCAAGCATCCATTATGCTAAAGCAACAGCTACATCCCTGAAATGCTGAGGCTTTCCCTTGCCTCTGGCTAGCAGAGAATGGTCATGCTTCTCAGACCCCAGCAACATACCATGAGACACTCCCTCCCCTGGCATCAGTGGAGGTCATGCTGTGGCAACAGTTCCTTCCTGGTGTGAAACATTCTGAGTGCCAGCAACTTTGCTGGTGTGAAGCACTTTCAGCGCCAGCAACTTTGTGGCTGACAAACTTGACCTGGAGATGCCAAACTGGAGCAGCCCAGCTAAGAGCCACTTGCCAGCCCTGGATTCTCCTGGAGCCAAATCACAAGCTTTTGAACTCCAACCAATTGCACAATGGGGCTGGCTGATGATTCCTAAGTGGTTTATAATACCTGCTGTGCTGATATCAACACATCTCTTCAAGACAGAGTTATATTAGAAAAATCCCTGCTGGGCTAGGTGGGTTTTCTTAAAGGAATGAAATGACAGGAATATTTTCTACCTGATGTCTCTGATAAACAGACCTTAGAAAGAGGCTTATTCTTACAGGTTCCTTTCCTCTCTGCAGTCTGGCAGCCCACTGATTTAAAACCTGAAGGGACAGCTTTCCAGCCCCATCAGCTAGAGAGAATTAGCAGAGACCCAAACCCTTCCTGCAGAAAAATGACACTACACCTGGTGTTCTGCTGCCATTGCTAAGGCTTATGGAACTTCACAGCTCAGTGTCGCTGGGTCAGAAGGGTTAAATGCTGCAAAAAGAAATCCTTTCCCCCTATTAGAGGGCCAGAGCTGTATCACTTCCATGCCTGTTGTGGCTTTTGAGCAGCGCCTGCTGCCAGGCATTAAGGAGTCAGCAATGCTCTGCTCCTGCCATAGAAAGTTTCAGTCACAGAAGAGGTGCCTGTGGGTCTAGACATCTCTGGCTTTAAGGTCTGAATTTAAACATGCACTTCATGTCTGCATGTATGTGAAGAGAAGACAGGGAAAAATCAAGCCTGCTGGTGTCACACAAATGCACATCTTGATCTCCTCTCACAGGTGCCCTTGATCCCAGCCAGGCTGATTTCAAACACGTGTGGACTACAGAAAATGCTCTTATCTGGAACATCCTTCTGGCAGCACGCAGTAGTTCTGCATCTTGCCTGCTCTCCTCAGATTTATCAGGAGAGGTGCCACTGCCTGGGAGAGAAGAGTGGGGGGTGGTTGCCACTTTGTGAAACCTTTCTGCCCTATGAGACCCTGTTTCAAAGACCGTGACATAGCTGCCAGCTCCTGGTTTAGTTCTGTTCCAAGAGGAAGTATGCACAGGATCACTACAACCCATCAGCCTGTCCCTACACCCCCTTATCCAGTTCAAACAACAGGGCAGGGAGTCAGCTACAGCTCTGAGCATGTCCCAGCTAAGGAAAGGATGGGGTATCAGGCCTGCGGCTCCCCTTTCTTTGGGCAAGTGGCTACTCTGTGAGGAAGACACAAAGGCTGTGCTTGTGACTCCCCATAAAGGTCAAGGTGCATTGGTGGTGGGGGAGGGAAGGAGCACATGCTGATCTGTGCAGCAGGGTAACCTGTGACCATCTCCAAAGCTTTATGCAAGGGGCAAAGGTTTGTATTTTGGCAGACACACTTTGGAGGCATCACCTTCCAGAGAAGACAGATGCGGGAGAGATCAGAAGGACTGTTATCTCAGTGGCATTTCCAAAGGCAGACTGCAAGATGCAGGTGCTCCTGCTCCCAGAGACAGTGTTTCAACCACACGCCCTTTGCCTTTGAAGAAAGGCAGTGCTATGCTCTCCTGCTGACACTAGAGACACAGCAAGTAATTTCAGAGGCGCTGGGTGGGGGAGACAGTGCACAGCCTTGGACAGAGTGTCTCATGCTTCAAATGAAAATGGATATGATGCAGCAGGGGATGCAGGAAGGTGGTCTGTAAGAGCAGGGTATATAGGAGGTTTGCAGGAGCAGTACTGCTGGCTGGTGGTTCACTGGAGGCAGATCTGTGCTAGCGAGGAGGTGATGATTATAGTTGGGATCAACCAGTTAAGGTCATCTCTTCTTGACAGGGATTGTCAGGATAGTGCATCTCAAGGCCTCTGCCTTACTTTGTTGTTAATCTGTGACTCTCCGTGACCAGTGTACACATCTTGCCACAAGAACATGTGAGCTGGATGACTAATGAAGAACTTGACCAGCGCTAATGAGCCATTACAAGCAAATGAGGCTGAGGAAGGAAGTCACAGCTTGGAAGCCAACCAAAGGATTCTGTGCATCTCTATTATTTCTGTAATTTACACGTTGGCCAATGCTACTGCCGCCCCACCACTCCTGCCCTGTGTTTACAGCTGGACATTGATGCCCAGGTCTTGCTGTGCTGCTCCCTGCTTATTGCATCAGCCACTCCCGTCCCGCTGCCATGCCCAGGCCCCGTGTGCCGCCGGCCTCTAGCAGGGAGAGGTGCAGAAGCAGGAATCCCTACACAGCAAGCAAGTGTGCATCTCTGCCCTGCTGACAACCCACTGTGATGGCAGGCAGGTTTGCTTCTCCAGACATCAGCTGGAAATGAGATTCTGGGCAGAGAAGGGTCTGTGAAGGCAGCTTTGCAGGGGGAAAATCCTGTTCACACAGAGTCTCAGCAGTGGCTGTGCAGGGTAGGATTTCACAGGCTGTTTTCCTTAGACACTTGAATCAAAGCAGAATGAGGACCTATCCCATTGCAACCATGTGTTCTGCTCTGACCACAGTCCAGCAAGCCACAACTGAGCTTGTGCAGAACGTGTGTGTTGACACTGTTCTCCACTCTCATCTGTTATGTTGGACACATGTGCCATTTCCCTCCAAAAACACCATCTATCAAGTCAACTCCCACAGCCACCTCAGCTCGTTGAGGCCAGCGATGCAGCCTCACTCTCCTCCCTTCACAGAAAACTCTGTCATCCCGGCTTGCAGCAATTGCTCACCCAGTCAGCACTGAGCCCACCTCAGCTCTGCTGGGACAGGCCGTGCCCCCCGCACAAAGTCCTTACCGTGTCCCCATCCTCCAGTGAGGCCAGCACGAAGCAGCGATAGCTCAGGTCTTGAGACAGAGGCTTGTTGTAGAAACCTTTGTAGTTCTTCTCATCTCCCAGGGTGAAGGTCTCAGGCAGCACATCCACTTGAGCAGCAATGTAGGGCTTGAGTCTGTCTGCCTGGCGTCGCTGCCGCCTGCTCTGACTCCCTTGGCTTATGGCCTCCAGCAGCTGGGGACAAACAAGGTGCATCACTCTTGCTGACAGCATGACACCGCCTTATGCTGTCACCTTACTGGCTGTGGGACTCAGCAGGCGTGAAGAGAAGGGAGGAGAAGATACTGGGGTTGATTTGTATGTGGTGGTACTAAGAAACCAGCAGCATGTACTACCCCTTTAGGCATTGCTGGGGCAACAGTCTGCAGACCCTCACTGCAAGAACCTCCACTAGGATCTCAGCTTTGGAAGAATCCTGAGTCCTGGGAAGCTGACATGGTGAATGTTAGGGCTGAGACAGCCTGGCTGTGACTGTCCCCCTGAGTTAATGTATCCCAGTGGGCTGTGAGGGAACCAGGCCGCATTCTGTGGCCTAAATATTGGTCTGGACAGCAACTCACACTCTCTAGGGACGCTGGATGTGAATTACAGATGATACTGATGTTTAGAGAAAAGGTGACATTTGCTGTGTCTTTCCCTTCTGCCAGTGCCTCAGTATCTCACCTGCTGCTGTGCTGCATGCAGAGCTTTGTGTAAACCACACAGAATGGCAACAGATTTCATGGGATGTTCAGAGTAAAAATGGCAAATTTCATAGGCACAAATTCATGAAAAGGGTTATAAATGCATAAAATCCAATTGCACTGCTAAGAATGACTCTCAAATGTTTAAAGATCTACTTTTTCCAACAAATAAAAATGAGTATCAGGTTTCGAAGAGAAATTCTGATTCAAAATGAAGGAGGCACGAAATACATTTCACACAGAAATGTATCAGAGCAACATTGTCAAGCCAGACAGGGAACATCAGAGGGTTAGGGACAGTGATGTACACACAGAGTCACACTGCTGAGCTGGGCTCACTCCCTCTGAGGAGGAAAAGCTGGGTAAGAAACTCCTCACTCTTTTCCCTTGACAGTCCATCCTGTCCTCCTATCAATACATTGGAGTAATTTAGGAAAGCTACAGCTTGTCATTACAGTATCACCAAAAAAAGGAAAAGAAAAAAGAAAATTAAAAAAGGAGGCTGGAGAAATCTCAGTTTCACAAATGTCATTGCAATCCCAAGGGAACAAGGCAGAAAGTTTTTGGAGTGTAGAGTTTGCTCCTGACATTGATCTCTTGCACCTGTCTGAGATTACAGCTGAGCTCTTTGGGGCAGAAAGCACAGCTCTATGTGCATGGGCATGAAACCACAGAACTCCAGCTGCGGTTAGGGATGCTGGAGGCTTCTGCCACTTATACATGTAACACACAGCAGAAGGCTGTATCAAAAAACTGCTAGGCCTGCAAAGTTCAGATCCTGAAAAATTAGAAGATTAATATTGCCTGTGCAAAATTAATTCAGCTGTCTTATGTACGTGCATTGTGCTGCAGACTTGACTGCATAGTCATAGACTATCTTTTCTGTAAGTCTCTTGCTTTGTTCCATACACAGGACAGACAGTGCTTAATCAAAGAGCAGATATTCCATATTTTGTTTTCTTCTTTGCATTATGCAGCCTGAGGCCTTGTTTATTGCTTACTATTCAAATCCAGCTCTGAAGACAAAATTAATAATTTCCTCATGGGCTTTTCTATGGTGCTGATCACTATAGTATTACAAGTGCTTCACAAACATTAATGATCTTATCTTCTAAACACCCATATGAGTCAAGATAAAAGCGATTATCCCAATTTTACAGATGGAGAACAGAAACACAACGACATTAACGTAAAAAATGTCCACTAGATTTGAATGTCAAATTGAAAAGACATCAGCTTGTTTTGTTTTTCAAGAAAACTTAGTATTTTCTTTATAGCACTGACTGTATCCAGCTCTTATTGACTTGCTCTGCAGCTGGGGATGCTTAGGCTTTGCAAATGAGGCTCCAGAATCTCAAACTGAGCACTCCAAAATATCACAATATGCAAGACACTGGCTGCTAATGAAAATTTTGGTTTAAATCATTTGCCTGAGGCTGTATGAGACACAGATAGAAACTAGTTCTTTCGATAGCTTTCAACCACCTAAAGCTCAAAACCAAAGCACCCTTCCTCATTCTGGTCTTCTTTTTCTTGTGACATCTGTGATGTTAGAAAACTTCTGCAATGAAAAGATGCAGGAGATCTGTGGATGATGGTTCTCCATCACACAATTGCACTTTATGTGCAGAACAGATCAGCTGATACACATTGCGAGCTGGGGCCTCAGGAAAAAGACTGCAATCATGTAAATAAAGGTAAGGGCTGACTTACAGCTTCTAACAGTTTGTTATTTTGGAGTGCTTCAAGCTTGCAACTTTGTTCTCTTAGTGGACCTTTCTGTGTGTGATTTCTCAGAATTTCTGTTTTATACTTTGGGCGTGGTGGGGTGTGTGTGGGGAAGAATGAGCCCTGACACCCGGACACATTCCACACTACTGGGATCGGAGCACTCCTGCACAGAACAAGCTGCATGTTAGGGTAATGGCTGGTGAATGCTCAAAGCCTTTAACAAACAAGTGTGAAGGGAGCTTTGAAAGGTTTTGTTGGATACAAGAGTGAACTCTTCATCTACACTGAAGGCTTAGGTCCTATCCAGAGAGGGAAAAGCCTCCTGACAAAATAGCTTACTAAACCGAAACCAGTACTTTTCTGTCCTAGCTTGTTTTCAATATCAGCATGGTCATTCCATCTGAAAATGGCTGCAAGGACTGTATGACCTGTGACAGGATCTGTTCTGGTCAGAGCTCTGAGATGCTCAAGGGTGGTCTCCTAAGGGGCACATTCTGTGAAGTGGCTCCTCCCTCGCTTCACTCCAGCCTCCTTTCTACATGCGGTCACAAGACAGGCTGAGTGGGTGCCCATCCCACAGGCCCCATCTCTGATGTGTAGCCTGCACCTGTGTCATTGCATCCATGCTGCTGCCAGGAGGTCTGGGTAAAGTGTGCTGGGCCACTTGGGAATCACTTCCATCGTAGCTGCTACAGTTTCCTACCTGGTCCAGCTCCATCTCATCAGGCGTCCGCCAGCGAGCAGTCAGGGTGCTGGTGCTCTGATCTGCTGGCACAACCACGATGTAGTACCACCTGGAAGGAAGGAAAGCATAGGCACTGGATCCTAAGCCATCTCTCTAGCAGGTCACCAAATAATGTGTGCCATACACCTCTCCAGGATGACCTGCTCCTTTCCCTGCCCTCTAAGCAGTAAAAGGGCTCAGTAAGGAAAAGCCTGGTTTTCCAGCTGCACCAGAGAAGTGAATACTGCCATTAGCACTCATTAGGATAATGAAGATCTACAGACTGTGTTCCAGAGGGTGGTGTAGGAGCTGTGAGAAGGACATTTATATAATCGGATTGTAGCAAACCCTGGGGGAATTGTGCTTCAGCACAAGGATACCACAGTAACGAATAAGACTTCCACAAACTCGCTTTTTTAATCTCCTTGAGGCTTTAGGCATTATTTATTTAAAGGATATTATACAGTGTCAGAGAAAGTCCCTCCTGATCCTCAACTGTGTTTCTGCTGGTAGCATCTGGAGCATACCCACCAGGGTGAGGGCAAACTGTCAGAGAACTGTCTTAATTTTATTACACATCAATATTTGCTCAGAAAGAGCCAACAGCGTGATCCCGTGTTATGGGTAAATGTCTGCCTCTGTACCACAGCCTCCTTGGAAATTCACTCCCAGGCTACAAAATCCACAGTTTGGCAGAGGTCTGCCCTGCCTTTCTCTCCTCACCCCTAACCCTCCACCCTGCCCTCTCCACACAAGCATGGCACCTACCGAACTGGCACAGTGGTCTGCACCTTGGGAAGAGTGAGTGTGAATTTTCCTTCCTGTATGTACTTGTTCGTGGCGATGGGTTTGCTTTGCAAGACATCAGGAGCAGTGCGGATTGAGACGAGGTGCTGGAGCCCCCCTGCACTGCTCCCACGGTTCATCAGCACAAAAGAATAGTCTGTGTCTGGCTGGAGGTCACTTATGAGTTTCTTCATCGAGTGGCCGTCCACCTCCACACTCTGGCTATTGTACAGAATCTGAAACAGGAAAAGGACATGTTCATGCAGCTGACAGCTGCTCCTGCAAACTCACACTCAAAATAGCAGCGCTGGAGATGACAATTTGGCTCTGGGCCCTCCCTCAGGTGATTTGGCTACTGTATGCTTTGTAAACAGCCATATATCTTTAGCTAATGAAGGACAACCCCAAGCAGAGGGTTGAGCTGTGCTCGCCGTGCCTCACAGTGATGGAGCAGAGGGGGGTCATCTCAGCAATGCCTGGGTGGCTGGTGCCAGCAGTGAGACTGCTGGTACCACATGTACTGCTTTACAGCACCTATTTGGGGAAGGAATCCAGATGGCTGTGTTTTGCCCCTGCATGGAGATGAATGAGTCTTTGTTTCTTGTCTCACGAGGCTACAACAAGCAACAGACTTGTGGTGTAAAATCCTGTCTGCTTTAAACTGCTGTCACTCCCATGTCTACCAGCTGATGCCTGATCGGATGCTTAATGCAGATCATCCCCCTCCCAGCAAGGTGACCGGGGGGTTACACGCCTCTCCAATGATCTGACAAATCCAGCACAGGGCTCACAAATTGGTACCCGAAGCGGCGGCTCTGCAGGTGTGACACCCCGTTGTCATGACAACAGATGCTGGCGCCACACAGCCGTGGGCAGGAGGTCGGTGCTGCTCTTCCCAGCCGTGCTTGCAGCGAGGGGCCGTGGGCAGGGCAGGGCAGGGCAGGGCAGGGCAGCCCCCCATGAACAGCTTCCCCCGTTGGGCCCTTCAGCTAACAACGTTATCTCAGTGCCCTGCTGCAGATATGCAGGACCCTCACCACCTCCCAGGCACAGACTGCTGGATTAGCTCTACCAAACATCCCATCTGCTCTGGGATCCTGATCCTGCTGGAACAACTCCTGTACCCCAAAAGCCTGGGTGCTGCCTCTGCAAAGCAAAAACTCACAAAGTTCCCAGAGACAGAGACAAATGGGGTGTAGAGAACCAGAGAGGCCATAGGCTGTGCCTCAGCTGTGAAAAACCAGCATGTTTGTTTTCCCCAGGTGACTTTCCAGCATGGCAGGAGAGCGATCGATTCCTGACAGTGGTGCAGAGACACAGCATGCCAAAAACTGGCAATGGCAGAGCTGGAGCCTGTTAAACCATGGCAGCTATCAGGTGTTACAGGAGGAGACCACACAGGAAAATGTGCCCGTTCCAACAGTGGCCTTGAAAGAGAGAAGACATCTCTGTGGACGAAAAATTACTTGGAAGTAATTTTTCACCAGCTGAGCCCACTGTTCAGGCTGACGCAGGCAGCAAGGGAGGGACCAAACTTTCCTTCCAAGTCCCCTCTTCAGCAGGTGGCAGAAATCTATAGAAAGCTGCCAGCTTCTAGGACAAGAGCACCTGATTAGCACTGCTCTAATACTTAGTGTTGGAGATGGGAGAAGAGAGGCCCTGGAAAGAGATCTGAAAGACAGTGGAGCACAAGGACCTGGCTAGGTACGGAATTAGCAGCTCAGCTTTTAGTTATCCAAACAGTGATACCCACAACATATTTCAATCCTGTTCATGTCACTTTGCATGGAGGTCACTATAGGAAAAGAGCCCCAGCTTTTCTGCTGATCAGAAAATACTCCTAACAGGTAACACGGCAGAAGTGAGGAGCCAGCTACAAAGAGAGGCAATCAACCTCATTTGCTGACATGCTTCAGTTTTCAGGGATGGACTGTAAAAGGAAGCACCAATTACTAAAATAACAGAGGTTTGCAGTGACAAAGGCCCTGTTGGCTGCTCCACATGCGGGAAAGGCTGTCAAAGGTAGGATAGTAGGAGTGCCAGAGGGAATTGTTCTCTGTTGTGACTCCTCTTAACAGTATTTTCTCCTGGGCTTTAATCCCTTTCTCCAAAGACATGTACCTCAGGTGAGTGCTAAAATGAATGAAAAATCAAAATGAAGAAATGCTTGTAGCAACACTAGATTATCAGATATGCAGTTGCCCTGACACAGAAGTAGGCACACCAAAGACAGGACTACTAGTCTTCAAATCATCTTAGCAGCTTTGCTGTCTGTGCCAGCACCATCCCTTGCAATGATATTGCAATAGTACAGGTCCAGATATACCAGATGCCAGTAAGTCAGGGCATGTCCTGGGGGAGCAGCCAGACCTCTCTTTCATGTGCTTCCACATAAATTTGAACAAAATCAAACTTATGACATTAAGACTTATGTGGAAAGGATGAAAAGCCCACAGAGTTCTGTTGCCTCTCAGATGAGATTTCTCATTATGAATTCTTCCCTAATAAAGGCATCACCAACTGCCTCTGCCTATGCTCTAGGGGAGACACCCACCAACTGCCTGCATATAAGGCATGTGCTAGGGACAGAGCCATTTTCCTAGAGCAAGAGGAAGCAGAAGAGATGGTGAGGCATTTCAGTTCAGAGTTTCCCTGTTTGTTTTGCACTAGAACTGGCCAGGACACAGCCTCTGATTCAGTGCCGACACCAGATGATGATTTTTATTGCCATGCACAGAAATTCTCATCCAAAGACAGTGAAACTGGCATTTGCAATGCTTTCCTGAAGCATTCTCTGCCATCCCTCCTTTTCACAGTTGCTGCAGCAGTTCTGCGTTCCTTCACCTGCCACAACACATTGTCTTCTCAAATGCTATGCACCATTAGTTAGGGCCTCTACACAAACCTTACAATAATGTAAGGGCTCAGAAACAGTCATTCATGTGCAGCTGGAAGATGCCCGGAAGCTCAAGCAGGAATGCTATTTAGAGGTTGCATCATGGCCCACTGGTAACTACTGAAGTCAGCAGCAAATCTGGCCCAAGGGCTCTGAACTGCCAAGCAGTGCTGACTAGCCCATGGATTGCTGTAAAATGTCATCTGTGCTGCTCCTACCCACAAGGGAGGGTTTGCAAAGCTAGGTGGGTCCAAATGTCACTGCTGAAGGTCTCATGCTTGATTTCAAGGCAGTACAGAATGTATTGAACCAAAAGATGAAAAGACACACAGTGTGCAACACTGGAAAAGATAATGACTCGATGGAGAAGTAGACAAGGTTGGCATACTTGTGGGCAGGAGTAATTACTACATTCCATGGGACACACTGTGAGAAAGCACTGCCTAGCATTCTCAGGGGTTATTTTCAAACTTGTATCATTGTAATTTTCAAAAGGTGCTGTTCCTTCTCCCCATTTCTAAAATACCTTGTAATGCTGCCTTTAACCAATATATCCTCTGTCCCACTCTTAAGTTGAAGAATGTGTCTCAGGAAAATGCACCTTCCCCAAGGAGAAGGTTGTATCTATCTTGCACTTTCCATGAAAGCTACAGAACAGCTTTCTGCAAGGGGAATAAAAAAGGAATAGTGCCTCTGCTCCACCACAACTGCTGGGCAACATTTTATAGGGAATTTATCTCCTGGACCAGAAGAAGCTGTGAAAATTCCCCAAAGAGATCTCAAAACTTCATTATTGATTTGGCAACAATGAAAAATCTTAAGGTCTCAGTTCATCCTCTAATAAAAAAAAAGCACCAATCCTGCCTGTGCCTCACTATTCATTGTCGGAACAATATCTACTTTAATTAAATCTGTTAAAGTAGAATATAACACCCTTTGGGACATAGATTTAGCAAGAGACTGTTTATCAAGTGTAGATAATACTAATTGTTCCCATGGAGATTTATCTGCTATGCCACTTACAGTATTAGGCTCTGGCCTCAGCATCCCATGTGCCTGAATTAGAGGAGAGAGGTGAACCTTGTTTATAAATATACAAAATCATGAAGGTTAAGGATTTCCTTCAGCTGGCACAATCAATGAGTTAGAACTGACTGTCTTAGCTCCTGGCCTTGACTCATGTGTGTCTGCAAGTCTGGGAATATTAATAGAAAGAAGACACTATTAGAGAAATATCCTTTTAACACTGGTTTGCATGACTGCTCTTAAGTTATCAAGGGGCCAATGCCATCTCCTGTGTCAGCTGAGGGTTAACCCACAGCAGGGGCAGACCCTGAGTCACCCCTGTGATAGCAATCACAGCTATGCAGCTATGAGAGAAGACAGACGGGGCATCAGCATTACATCCTTGGCTCCTGGCTACCTCCAACCACTCCACCATCCCTGGGTGGTAGTAATGCTCCAAAGGTCACTCTGTCCCTTTCCAGCACTGTGGTGTCAAACAGCGACGTGGACTTTGGGCCACCAGAACAAGGCAAGGTGAAGCACACTGGTTCTGCAGCAGAGTGCCAAGTAACACAGCTCTGTGAAGTTCCTTGCAGCCAGATATCTGAACACTGATCCTAATGCGCCCTACATCTGCGAAACCCTTGAATAACCACAAGGTCTTCACAAAAGCCTTGTCTGCTTCAGCTAAACTCTATGTTAACAAGTGCCTGGTATTGATCAAGGTAATTCAGCTTCAGGGTTTAAACAAGGAGAGTTAGTAACAAGGAAGGGGAGGCGCTCACCCACTTTGATCTTGATGCAGTTCAAGATTTCCCCTCATTCCCCTGGCCATGGATCCCCCAGAGCTCATGCAGGCCTTGCTTTTGCTCTTTAGGCACAGCATGGCAGGGGGCATGTGCAAGGAGAAAAAGAAGTCATGCTGCTTCCACTCTGGCCACCTTTGCAGAGGCAGTAGATTGCTGCTGAGACTGGGTGGAAGATCATCCTTACTGATGTGACATGCTGGTCTTGTTTCTTAATGGAGAGAAACTGCACTGAGATCTGCAAAAATTTCCACCACACTCTAGTCTTTTACCCACGTAAGTGATACATACTGGGGGTCAGACAAGGGCAGGAAGACATTGGGTCATCAGTGTTGTCCGCAGGCTGCTGGATGACACCACATCCAGAACTGTACTGGAGAAAAGAGAGCAGCAGCCATTCCTGCAGAGTACCCTCTGAACTGACATATCTTGTGCTGCTCACAACTGTAACACCTTCAGGAAGGGTGATGATGCTTCTCCCTTTCACTTCCTGAGATTATATAACTGAAGTAACTCATGAAGGAAATATGGATGTTTGAGACAGCACACATTGCAGAAGGAGTTATTCTTAGTTTGATCCACTGGTTTTCAGACCACTTTGCCCTGGTGATCTCTTGTGATTAAATCACATTTATAACTTTTCACGCTTCAACTCCATGTCCGACATCAGCACAAACTTCTTTGACCACTGTCATGGAGCTACAATCATCAACCTGACTGATAGATCCCAGTTAATGTTGCTATCCACTGTCCTGCTCACTGCCACAGGTGGAGCTTCCTGTCCTCCACATACCACCCTTACCTTAAAAGGCACTGCAGATTTATAGGAGTCAGGCACTTCCCAGCTCAGCAACACAGATGTTTTCATGACGGCATTCACGCGGAAATTCTTAGCAAACACTGAAATGAGAAACAAGATATTTGAGCACTGTAAAGCCAAGTCAGGAGGGAGCCAGGCAGCAGCTCGACTCCCAGTCTCGTTTTCTAACTCAGCAGCAGAGGTCAAAGAGTTCAGCTATAGCAGAGAAGTAAGAAACGAGGAGAAGAGAGCAGCAGCCTTTTACCAAGTCTACAGTCTCCAGTGGAGTTTTGCTTTTTGACTATACTTTCCAGCATCACAGAAAGGAAGTTGTAGGCTGAACTGTAGCCTTTCTCTCTCCCCACTCCACTCACACTCTCTTGGCCCTTTGTCATGATCAAACAACAGTGGTGTTCAGGTACTGGATCTGCAGATGATCCTACTCAGCCACCAGCTCCAGTTCAAGCAAGAGCCTTTCATGTACAGATAAAACATCCAAGTGTGCCTGTGGATGCAATTAAGATACCACCAATGCCCCTCTTCCCCCATATGGCAACTTTAGGAAATCCTTGTTGAGCCTCCCCTCACTGAACTAGTTTTAGTCTAGGGAGCCACACAGTACCTGATCGCACAGTAAGAGCAGAGGGGAGCACAGCCTCATGAACCAAAGCAAAGGACCCTGTCCTGGAGGCAGAGCTTGCTGTTAGGGCTTGTTAGAGGGGCACTTACCTTGCTCCACGGGCATGGTCCGGGACTGGATGCTGGGGCTGAGTGGCCCAGCCCCCTTATTGGTGCGGGCCCTCACTTTGATGTCGTAAGTGGTATCAGGTTTCAAATTTGTCAAAGTGATACTTGTGTCCTTGGTGATGTTAACGAGGTCCTGCTGGCTGTTTATGTCCCTGTATACCACTGTGTAGTTGACGATCTTGCCATTCCTTTCTGCCAAGACTGGGGGGTCCCAAGCAACTTCTGTGGTGGAAGTGGTGAGGCCCACCACACGCAGGTTCTGTGGGAAGCCACTTGGCACATCTTCGGCAGTCGTGATCTCCTTCTCAAACTCCTCTCCTGGGCCAGCTCTGTTCTTGGCAGACAATTTGAAGAGGTACGTGGCCCCCTTGTGCAGGTTGGTCACAGTGTAGTGATGGTCTCTCTTCCCGAAGTCTATCGTGTTCATTTTTTCCTCATCCAGACGTCTGTACTGCAGCCGGTAACCCAGCAGCTCCCCTACCATCTCCTTGGGTGGGTGCCACTGGATGAGGGCTGTGTTCATGGCTGTCGTGCTAATCATCATGGTGGGCTTCCCCGGGACTGCAACATAAACACACAATGACCATCTATAGCCTGGGAGGAGGGAGGGAAGGACCGCTTCTGTGCTGCTCAGTCCATGAGGATTGAGGAAAGTGGGAAAGTTCAGACAACAGGGTGAAGAGGATGACAGACAATTCACAGGGATAGAGGCAGACTGACCCTAATCCGGTGGTGAGGGAAGCTGGAGCCAGCCAGCTCTTGGTTGCCATTTTCCCATGTGCTGCCATTTAAACAGGAAATAAATTCAGCCCCAAAATTCATCCCCTTTTAGAGGTACCTCAAAGAATCATATTTATCTCAGAGAAGATCTGAATCCCGTCCTCCCAATCAGTGGTCTTCAGATACTCCAGCCAGTGCACAACACCAGGCCATACTGGCCCTGGTGCACTGTACCACAACAGACACCCCGATGCCCGATTCCAGTGCCCTGGTCTGTCTAGAGGCAGATAAATTTCATCCTGAAACCTTGCAGTTTTACCATCGAGCAGAGCTGGGTGGGCTGTTTGCCATCAGAATACATTTTGGTTTAGCTGAGGAGCAGATTCGTGATGTCAGTGTCGATGTGAGAGGTGAACACAAGCATTCCACAGGATTTTTGCTTATGCTGCACAAGTCAAGGGGTGTTGCCGTCACTGGTTAGGAACTGATGGCTTTAAATGGATGGCTTAATACCTTGATCTCCTTCAGTTAAAAAAAGGATGTGTCTTCACTTCACATCAGCTCAGATTTGTGATCAACTAATAGGGAAGATACTCAGAATCAAAGGCATGGGGCCACTGATATGAAAACAAAAATGGGATTGTAGCCAAACCTAGTTAAATATCCTTGCACAGTTTTGAGACATATGAGCCCACAGATGAGCACCAGAGAAAACCGTATTTGACAGAATTATGCCCCGATTTTGCCATTAGAGGGCGACACCAACGCTCCCCTTTGAGGTCAGGCCTGCAGCCGAGCCTGTACAAAGGCAGCTCTGAGGGCGGTTTTGTAGGTATTTAAGACATACAATTACATTTCCATTGCCAGAGTCATCCTCCTTGCACTCATAATACAATGTCTAACAGCAGCTAGTATTAAGGGACACATTATTTTCAAAGCTGATTCCAAATATTAACCTTAAATGTGCATCATAACATGGGAAGACCCACTGTGGTTTACAGTGCAACACCGGGATGTTTAGGAAGCTTTTCCTGTTTATAGGACAGCTGTAGCAATTTGATGAGCAGAGCATACATCATGGCAAGGCACAAGGGAGACAGCATTTGAGATTGTGACAGTGGAAACTACCTCTGGAGCTCCCCATATGCAGCATGGAGGAGATGACAAGCTGTTCCTTGTTTAAAAGCACCAGGAACAAACGCTCTCAGTTTGCACAAGCTGCATTCCCATAATAGCAAGTGGCAAATACTGTTCCTGTGGCTGATGTGAGGAAGCAGCCGGATTATCGCTTGTAGGACAGGTCTAGTGAGTGGAAAAGGTGAGTGGACAAGACAGTGTCAAATAGTTGGTGCCACTGCCAAAGGCAAACTTGACCACATCTGGAGGGAAGCACCTGATGACTCCTGGGTGGCCCTGCTCCAGGCTGAGGCTCCTGTGTTGCTCTAGGCACAGGTTCGATCTACTGAGACAGCAGTACCAACCTGGCTGGGATCACCAGGATCTAGAAGTTGTGTCCGCAGCACTTCTATGGCAGGATTTGTTGCATTCCAGGTTTTACCATGGCTCAAGGAGCAGCCAGGCTCAGCTGCTGCTGGGGAGACAGCAGTATCAATGGCAGGGGGGAGCTGAAAAGCACCTCTTAGGAGCTCTCTGTGCCAGGGGCCATTCCAGGCGGCACTGCAGTCACCACAGGAAGCAAGAAATGACATTTGCCTACAGGAACAAGGTGAGGACAGGCCAGGACTCCAAAGCTGAGGGAGGGCCTGGACTTTCAGGCTTCCTCTTCCCAGGTCTCTGAACTATGCAGATGAGCTCAGACCCATGAGTTTCACTGCTCTCTCACCAGCCCAGGCAGCGCCTCTCCATCTGTTTGCTGCACTTTGTTCAGGTGATCCAGTGGCAAAGCCTGTAAGTATGGGCTGGAGATCACAAGACTATGTACCTCTGCAGCGTCTCCAACCCTCCTGCTTCCTTCTGGCCTTGGCCATACTCCCCCACGCACCTCTTGGGAGGTTTTACCACCACTCCTATGAGGTTATGCCACCTGCTCCTCACACTCACCTGCCCCTGTGGTGGTGATGACTTTGGGCTTGCTGCGGGCACCATCTCCTTTGGTGGTGTAGGCAGCAACTGTGACGGAGTAGGTGGTTTCTGGCAGCAGGCCTCCAATGACTGTCTCCTGGGACCGTGTTCATGGGGCAGAGAAGAGGCAAACGAGAAGAGCAAACACTTGTTACTGGAGTGAGCAAAAGAAAGACACTGGCATCAGTGTCTCCAACAGCAACACATTGACAACACTCACTGCCTCACACTCGTGTATCCTGCTCAAACACACGTGTTGCACAGAGCCAACAAACAACTGCTGCCACTCCAACACTCAGTTGCCTAATTTCAATCCCTGCTTTTAACACTCGGACTTTCCAGGGACCCACGAGCAACCTGCGTCAGCTGCTGTGCTCTCCCACGGCTACTGCCAAGAGGGAGATCTGATCCAGATATGGTCCTGTGTGAAAGCTAAGTAAGAAGACTATGGAGCTGTGAACCAGAGCAAAAGCCAGTTCACCTGGCTGGGAGAATCTCTTGGGGGCTAATTTCAGTATTTTTAAAGTTGTCTCTTGCAGCAGAGCCGTGGGGAGCACAGGGAGGCAGTGCATGGGCGGAGGGCCCCGGGCAGGGAGCACCTGCAGCGTTAAGCGTCGTGTTCACCCTCCTTGCCAGGCACTGGGTTGCAGGGATGGGATGGGTCAGTGCAAGGCACTGACAAGACCTGGAGGGGAAATCTGCATCGTGGGAGGTCTGGGAGGGGGCGGACTTGCAGGGTGCATCCTTGCATGCTCTGGCTTCCTCTGGGCAGGAGGAGGGCATGGCTCTGCACTTCAATTTGAGATCAAAGAGAGGAGCACAGCTCCTCCCTCCTGGCCTCCAGCGTCAATGTGACTCGTGCCAAGCCTGGCTGGCCAGGCCTGTAAAGGAGTGAGCACAGTAAGCTCAGAAGCTCCCAGCAGCTCAGGGCAGGTACACCTGAGCAGCATTCATCTGTGGGTGCTGTGGAAGTGTCCAGGCCGTTAGCACCAATAACCCACAGGGAAGGAGCAAGAGACAACCAGGCTGGAGAAGGGACTGGGGAAATTTTGGGACAGGAGGTAGAGGCTCTGTGTTGGTTATTTACCCCTTCAGACAAGAAGAGCAGAGATGGAGAGGGTTAAACTTGAGCTGCTGAGAACAGGCAGCATGGGCATTGTTAGAAGCTGCTCCAGGGGTCTGATCTCTGCCTGGGGGTCCTTGCCAGCTTGACGGGTATGAGGGGTGCCTGTGGTTGCTCTCAGAGTGCAGCCAGTCACCCATCACTCACTCGCACAAACACCCAAGCTATTAAACCTGCTGATTTCCAGTCAGTGCTGCTGGTTCAGGTTACCTGCCCAGGCTTACTCATCAAAATCACATTACCATTGCAGAACCAGCCAGCCCAGAGAAGTATCAACAAGCACCAACAAGAACCCCGCCAAAATCACCGTGTGAACCAGAGTCCGATCCCAACTCCGCCCCCGCAGCAGATCATGTGTGCGCGTGAGTGGACGCACAGTCCGATCGGTGCCAATGGACCCGCAGGGAAGCACTCTCACAAAACCTGCACACTTTGAACATCCCAAGAGAATTCACTCCTCCCAAACCCA
The DNA here is from genome assembly GCA_013400975.1 of Atrichornis clamosus. Lineage (NCBI taxonomy): Eukaryota > Metazoa > Chordata > Aves > Passeriformes > Menuridae > Atrichornis > Atrichornis clamosus. The sequence goes on from WBMZ01006601.1 coordinate 58,289, forward strand.
TGCAAAGAGAAATTCTCACGCAAAAGCATGCCACCAGGAGCAAAGCAAGCAAGCTGGGAGGAGGGGAGAGAGATGAGGGATGGATGAAAGAAGGTCTGATTGCATAATGCAAAACACAGTGCTGTCATGACAAAGCCACTCCGATCAAGAATCCTCCGTTATAAAGCAGGAGGAGAAATGCATCGTGCTGGGGAAGCTCACAGTAGGGCACGTAATTGAATTGCTGGCTCTAAAAAGGTCATTTTCTAGTTTGTTCCTCCAAATCTATATCTCAGAATTATGTGGGAAAAATTGAATTTAACTGTTTAAATGTGATTGTTTTCTTATTACTATCTGTGTTTCAACCAAAGGTCATGGTGGAGGGTGTGGGTTATTTCTCATGACTATGATCAATGTGGTTTAAAGATTATGTATCTAATTTTACCATGTAACTTGGTGGGCCAACTACTGCAGGAAATAGGATGAGTCTCCTGAGTCGATCACTTGAACCTGCCCAAAACTGCACTGCAACAAGCTGGAAATACAGATTATAGGAAATGTCAATTGCTTTTCTGCATTTAGGAGCAATCTAAATGCCAATTTTCTCTGGATTTGCTGCTTGTGGAAGGTTTCACAATGTAACTCTCCAGCCTCATTAAGGGAGTGAAAGGAATGTTTTGACAGTACTGTGTCTACAAAATTCACAAATCGATTTACCAAACCCCTCTCTTCCAACCTGAAATACACACAAGTGGTACTTACATGGTCGACGGAGTCCTCAGCTCTCCACTGACGGGGGAGAAAGGAAGGAGGAGAGAAAAATGGAGACACAGAATTTTAAGGGGCAACGTGTAGGAAAGGGATGACAATGACGACAACAGCATGGGTTAGCAGAACTGGGTTGGGGGGATTACGACACTTATACACAGAGGGTAACTTGGCACAGGCTGTGCCAAGGGAAGAAACGGCATAGAGCAATTTTTGACATGCTGCTAGCCTGCGCAGTAAGTCTGAGATCATTCACGCAAATGGACAAAGAGCTTCCTTCTCACATGGCTGGAGAGGTCACCCCTTACTAACTTTGCAGCACTTTCCCCTTCTGGCTTTGTCTGCATTTTTCTGCCTTTTCCACAAGTAGAAGCGAGAAGGGACAGGTTGTACCAACCACGCTCTGAGGGTGACTGCTGCCCCACAAGTCACTCACAACAGTTTTGTAGCCTAATCTCCAGTCTCTGTTCTAGTTATCCCCTCTTGTTGAGAACCAAAGACTTCAACACACTAAACTCAGAGGGCACTCTCTACAGGGAAGCACCAATGCAACATTTCCAGAGCTTCTCTTTCCTCTGTCATTTGTAAGAAAATACTCCTGGGACTTCAGAAAACTGAGAAGTGCCATCTCTCATCAACAGTGCTAAAGAGGCTGAGATCTTACACAGCGCTCCACACTAAGCTGCTCCTCTCCAACAGTGGAGCGAGGTACAAACTCGTGCAGGTACTGAGGAAACAGCTTCTCACTCCCAATTACACAACACCAAACAGCAAACACTCATTTGGCATGAGCAGCCCTGCAGGGAAAACTTCTACACAAACCATTTCCCACCAAAAGTTCACATGGATTCCTGCTCATGGCAGCCCAATAAGGGCTATGAGTTTTTCTGGCCAGATTTGGGGTTCTAAGGCACCAAAGCTGCATTGGGGTGGCGAGACTTAGCAGAGCTTGGCTGCTGCCATGCATGTCCATAGCACTATTCTTTGTGGTTGGTGCACCAAAGGAAGCCTTGCAGAGATCACAACGAACTCTCTGAGCCAAGGTGATGTGTTACAGCTCAGGCTACTAAATCTGCCCTGAGGAAGCACTGGTCTATGGGTTCAAGCACAGAGATGGAAGTGAAGATAGGTATTATTACCCCTGACTCACAGTGTGAGCCCTTGCAAACCTTGCTTCTGAGCCTGACCTGCCAGCTGTGAAACTGCTCAGATACCAACTTCCTCAGGACCCCGGGAAGCTCAGCTAACACTGCTGGAGCGTTTGGGAACCTGTAAGTGTAACAGAAGTACTAAATGGCATCTAAGCTACCAACTGTCTTTTGAACTCAGGTCATCTGAGGTGGCTTTCACAGGCTGCAGCCTATCACAGTGGCATAATACTCACCTCAGCAAAAAAATACATGGCATACTTTCAAAATATTTACTACTTTATTCTCTAAATTCAGAAAAAGGCAGCTATTGGAGAAATGTTTCTCTAAGATTTTATTATAGTTCACTTATTAGATGCCATGAGACTGCAGTACAATTATCCCCTATATCATCTTAACGTTAAATTTCAGCAAAGAGGTCAAGTTGCCCCTAAAGCCTTCTTATAAAGCCAAGACCCTCACTAAGTATTATGGTAACTCTAAAACCTCTCTTTGCACACACATCTTGGTGCTATTTCCACTGCTGCATGCTTAGCTCAACCCAAGTCATTGCTGTTGATGTCCCACCCCTGCCAGCCAGCCCACACCGTGGTCAACAGGCACACACTCTACCCTGCTTATCTAAAATCTGGCAGAAGTCCTGCCACAGGAAGGATACAGGGCCTGGTAGCTCTTCTTCCAGGAAGTACATTTCTCCTACAAAAGCATGTCCCCGGTGGGTGGGAGCCACATGGATGGGAACACCCCAGCTCACTTCATGTAGCTACAGGAGCAGACGGTAACACCCTACTGCAAGGAACAGTGGAGCAGAGTTGGGCTCAGGAGGCCTCTCACACCATAGCAGGGAGTTTATCATGCACCAGGATTTCAGACCAAGTATTTAATGTTCAAACTCTGCTTGCTCTAATGTTTCAGTGGACTTTAATCCTGCATTAGATCAGAGTGCAAAGAAATGCCTTGAGATCTGTGCTGGAGGAACAACTGTGAAAAGCCAGGCCTGCATAAATACCTTGGTAAAAAATCAGTTTCATTACAAAAATTTAATCTACAGATCAAAACATTTCCTTCCTTAAACTAGCTCAATTGCTTCTTAACTGTTTAAGGTTGGTCAGTAAGACAAATTGATCTGAAAAGCCCAGGAGCAGTCATAAAGAGAACTGAGAGAGGGCTGTGTGTATGAGGCAGGATGGCTCTGGGAAGTGCTAAAGCTAACAGTGTGTATTTATGGCAGCTGCAATGCTTTAATGTTTCATTTTACACTTCAACACAGTGTAGTCATGTCTCACCAGGGAATGGCTGTTTTCCCTGACCAAGGCTCTTGCAAAAGACAGATTCAAGCCCTCCTCAACAGTCCCAGCTATGGGAAGCAGATACTGGTTTTCCTGCAGGTTCTTCTCTCTGATTCTGATGATGCAACAGTGAAACTCCTGGTGTAAACTCCGGTACTCTGTGGGATGCACAGGGGTCTGAGAGTTTCAGAACTTCACCTCGGTCCTTTACTGAAGTGCCTCTTGGATGATGTCTTTCAGTTTTGTTTCACTTAGGAAGCAGAGAACATCTCACCTCCACGCCAGACTCTCACCCAGACAAGTACACATGTATGAGGAGATGTTCCAAGTACACTCAGAAAAAGATCCTTGACTATCACCCAACGAAAGAAAGAGGCTGTAAATTCCTCTGTGTTGTGCCTGGGTAGGCACTGCTGAGGGAGAATACAAGTCTCTGCTTCCCGTTTCTCCTTTGATCTCAATCCAACAGCTTGAAGTGATTGCCATTTCTTCTTCCTGCTCTTCTGGAGCGAGCTGGTGGGACATGCACTCAGTCTGCATGCTGGATGGAGAAGTGCTGCCTGCAGAGACCACACCATTCTCCTGTGAGCCTGCAGCCCTTCTGATGGGCAGCACATACCTTTCCCCTGCCGTGACTGTTTGCAGAGCAGGAGGAGAAGGTGGCGGGAGTCTCTCCTCCACAAAGCTTGACTTCCAGTGTAGCCAGCTGTCTCCAGCTAGTCCTGCAAAGTTCTCTGGGCAGGCTGGATCTGCAGAGGGCTGCAGGCAGCCAGGCTAACGTGCATGCTGTGTGCCCAGAATGATGCAGGCAGCACACTCGCAGGCCAATATGCTGCACAAGTCAAAGGAGCAGTTGCTGAGGCCAGACTGCAGCACGGGGATAAAGTGCCCCCTTCAAGATGTTGCAGCCTAAGCTGAGGACAAGCAGGCTGGGAGCAGGACACAACTGACCAACAGCTAGATTCACGCAGGGTCTGGCTGCCAGTCTTGTAAAGACCAAACAAGTCCTGCTCACATGGGAACCTGAATGGGAAGGCCTGTCGTTCTGGGCCCTGCTGCCTCCTTGGTGCCCTGTGCTCCAGACTCGGCATTCCCAACTGGTGCTGCTCAGCACTGAGCTCTGGAGAGCACATGGGACTGATTCCTGGGGAATGACGGAGGGGTTCAAGCCCACTGCCTCTCCTAACACACAGCAGTTGCCCAGGGAATGGAGACCAAGGAAATCAGATGGGCCCCAGCCCTCTCCTGCCAAGCCTAATGTTTGTGTCCCATGGCCCTGCTATCCCGCACTCCCTTGAGCCAGCGAGGACTTGTACGAGTGGTGAAGTGCAGCTGAGACCCTGCACCGGGCACCCCTGCACCTTTGAAAGGTGCTCTCTCGGTGCTGGGATGTGTTGTGTGCAAGACCCAGGGCACAGAGTTGAATTTTCTGCCATTGCCCAGCACAGGACCCGGCTGAGCTGTGACGGGCACGGCCCAGGCAGGAGGTGCTGTGGGCACCTGACCCAGCTCCGCAGCCGTGCACACCCTGGGCACTCCTCTACAGGGCAGGGTCACATTTGCTTGTCCATCAGGCTGTCAGTAGGAGTGAGAGCTCAGACTGGAAGGCACACAGAATCCTGACAGAGGTAATCAGTCACAGATGCAGCCACAGAGGTGAGGGAGAGGCCTCAGCTCCATCACAGGACCTTCCTAACAACTGATTTCTCTGCCCAGGCAGGAGGCTGTAAAATAAAATGTGATCTCTCTGGCACCAGGGCCCTCACATCTCTGCTGATGTTTTAGTCCTTTCCGCCCAAATGGTTTTGAAAGCTCAGAATCCATATTATCTGCATAGCTAACATCTACATTCCGTTTCCTTTTTCCTTTCATCTTCGTTTACTCTCCCTACATTTCTCATCTTCAATAAGGAAAAATCATGAGTCAGCTTTACTATCAGTGTCTTCACACTGTCTGCAGGAAGCAGATTATGTGGTACATACCTACTCAAATCAACAGACAGCCTGGCTTGGCAGGAGGAGGGGCTCTGCCTACCTGGCCAGAGAGTTTCTTCTCTGACTCCAAGATTTTCAATCAGTTTAATTCTCTCCTTGTGCACTAGTATAAATGTTTATGAGTGTTTATGAGTACTGAACCGTGCCCATCTTCATCCTGTGACCTTCAGGGGCAAGTTTTCCAGTGTATCTTTTTGCTTTCTTTCATAGAAGATAACCCTTCCAGGACTACTCGTTAAAGTTTCATCTGGCTGTTTGCAAAGACATGCACTGCTGTACTGAAAGATGGCAGCTCTTACAGGGTTCTTCAGCATCTGGAGCAGATGTATTTCATCACAAGCACAGGTCATGCCTGGCTTCTCACTCTTTCGGGAAATAGAGATCTCTTCTGCCAAGTCACTGAAACCTCTTCCCTGCAGGGTTGTCATTAGTTTATCCCAAGGGTGACATGACTCTTTCAGAGTAGTTGTTTCTCTGCAACTATCTTTTTCACTTCCACCCAAAAATTACGGCAGATGAGTTCAGCACCATACACAGCAGGAAGAAGTATCACAGAAATCAAGAACTTTCCCACACAAATTCACCAAATACGCAAGACTGGTAAGCAGTCTGACAGGCCAGGAAACTTCCAGCAACTTGCCTTGATGCACACATTCAAACTAATGCAAAATCCAGCACTCCTTCAAAAGTTTCTGACTCTGGCATCCTTGTTCTGCACATTAGCATGGGATTTCTCTCCCTGAAATATATGAGTAAGGAGTGAAAGCAGAACTGGCTGGGCAAGCATAAAATATTTGAAAACACCAAGAAGAAAAACATTGCCAACTTCGCCCACCTACACTTGGGACTAACCCATTAACTCCAAACTCCAGCTGAACAACAGCATCAATTGTTCAAACAACACAGATGATTATATTCTCCTGGAATAAGTAAAGGGCAGTTCAGAAGCTTTTCCAACTACTAAAACAAAGCAACATTTGAAACATGAACATCTGCCCCAGACAACACTGCAAGGACCCTCGAAGTATTTTCTCTCTTTAAAGTTTTTCCCTTCCACATTATTGAGTTTTATCCTTCAGAATATGAATGGGGAGTAAAGCTGCCTCTGTGCACTGCACTCCCCACTGACAAATGCATAAATGATTCACAGCTGCATTCAGGAGACAGATCAATTAATCGTTGCAGCTCTCCAGTATTTATATTGGGCATCATTCAAGCAAGCCAGCTCTGAATCGATTACTCGTTGCTTCCAACAGCAGCAGATCCTGTTCTTCATTTATACGATTATCTTTGTTGAGAGCAGCATGGGTCATCCAGGATGAAGGACCTCTGCTCCAAAGGAGAGTTGTATTTCATCACACACAAGGCACCAAAAACTTCCCTGGACCTTGGGAAAGAGGCAACTACGCATTGCTGGGCTGGGCAGAGTGCACAGCTATGCCTGGAGCACTGCGTGGGAACAGGGCTGCAGCTCACAGCCGGTGAGGTATCCAGGAGATCGCCCAAGTATGAACAGATTGTTGTATGGTGATTGCAGAGGGCAAAGTAATTTACAGGGAATGTGGGCCTCCACCTCTTTATTTTTTCTTGTCCCTAGCCTTTCCCAGACTCAGTTGGCTTGACCTGCAGTTTGGTTTCAAGAGCCAATGCAACACCAAGTCCTTACCCTGCAAAAGGAGGAGGGAAGGAAGGCTTTGCTGAGCCAGGAGTGCTGTCCTGCCTGGCATGCTGTGCCCACCCACAGGTGCAGGGCCACCCCCGTGCCCCACAAGCAGGCAGCACACCTGGGTGAACTCTGTCGAGACAGATGCTTTGCCCTGAACATAATCAGCATCACAAAAGAAAAAGACTGAAGGCTCATTTAAAACTTTCTGACCGTTTATGAATGGACTGACAAAGTGCAGTTTGCTCCAGCTGGAGTCTGCACAGGACGTGGCAGGCAGAGTCACATATCAGATAAGGGGTAAGAGAGGAACATCATTCAATACATCATCTTTCCTACAGCAATCCTTTCCTGATTAAACTTTTTACCCATGGGTAAGCCACAGTTAAGGGATAAACTGTTTGCTTTGGTCAGGCAGGCTGAGTCCCTTGCTCTGGAGCTGCAAGAGGAGGCCAAGAAATACTTGGATCCAGACAGCCTGGTGCCCTGCAGAGAGGGAAGGTGCCACGCCCACCAGCTGGTGGTCCCCACACTGTACCTGTGCTTCTGACAGCATGACGTCCTTGATCACCGGCTGCCCTCGGGGCTCGTTGTTTTCCAGCTTCACGTAGGTGACCTGGTACCCGCGGATCTGCCCATGCTGCTTGTTGGAGATGGGCAGCTTCCAGCTCACCCGGATGGCAGTCGAGTTCACAGACTCTACCTCCACCTTTCGTGGTGGGGCACTGGGCACTGTAACACACACGGGACAACAGTTAGCAGGTACCACACAATCACTGTCACCACCTCTCGCTCCTTTGACACCTTCCCTCCACCTCAAGGCCAGGATGGCCCCACTGGCACAAGTTTCCTGTATCTGCCCAGTGCATCATACTGCAGTCTTTCAGCATGACCACATTCGTGACCCCTTCCCAGCACCCACGAACTTTTGCTACTCTCAGTGGGAAAAAGCTCAATAGTAATATGCAGAAACACCCCTAATAAAAGTCATTGTACTGGATCAGACTCAAGGCCCATCTCTCCATCTCATCTCCAGCAGTGGTGGAGCAAGGAAGAATACAAGAATATAGCAGAATAGAAAGAATATGGGCATCTCCTGCAGCTCAGGGTGCCCTGAGGCACAGGCAGGGGTTTTGAGGCCTTCTCTGCATCTTGCCTGACACACCACTTCCTCTCAGACCCCTCTGAGTACATCTAAATGCAGTCCAACAGCCCCAGGTAGCACCACTGGGTGCTGAGCCTGTCTTGCAGGGAGCCCTGGTACCTGCCACCAGCCAGAGCGCACACGTGCTCCTCCCCTGTGACAGTGAGAGGTTAATGAGGGGGAAAAGCACCATCCTAAAACAATAACCCAGAGCTCAGAGACAGCAGTCACTGAACTCAGCCAGATAAAGGGGCCTGTGGGGATTGTGACAGCTCTGGGGACTGTATTTCATGCACGGCTAGCTGAATGCTTTTTGATAATAAAATGAAAAATTACACTGCCCAGAAAATATCAATTTTCTTGCAAGGTGAGGCCCGTTTAAAAATGTATTTATACCCTATTTACCATTTGGAAAAATTACCTCCTTATTACTTTTTGCTCTTGCATTGACTGTGACAAAAATGTCAATTCTAAAAAATTAGCTTCTCAGTTGCTCCTGGAAAGCTCCTTCCGGCTGAAGCAGCTGGGAGCAGAGGTGTGCACTCTCTGTGGAGGATACTGCTGCTATGTACATGCCTGGTACCAAGTGAAGCACTCAAGATTCATCCTAACACCTCATCTGCAGGACCCTTTCCACCTTCCACTGGCCTGGGAAAATCCAGGGGTTTGGAACCTCAGAAGGCCCAATTCTCAGCACAGCAAGAAATCAGTATTAGATAATTAGGGATGGATAGCTGACAAGCAGACGTAATGAGTATTGCTATTTCAACCAACTAAATGGGAAGAAATAGCTACCCAGCAGGTAAGCACAGTTTTTAAGCTGGAGGGCAATTCATTATTTTTCCCCAGATGTCCTTCTTAATTGTAGATAATTAAATAAAATAGAGAAAGGAGGAACGGAGCATTTTAGCACCATGAGGCCAACTCAAGGTATGGCTACGGAGGGGGCTGTGCTTGAACAGTTACCCCCTTCTGCCGGGAGCAGCCAATGCTGTAATCCACAATTCACTTAGTGCAGTGACCTTGCACAAGCCACAGGGCTCTCCTGCCCTGGCAAGACACCTGCCCACACACACAGCTGGGAGTCCAAGCGGAAAACAAGATCCTCCCTGAGAACCAGACAGAAGCTGTGTGTCAAGCTCTGCTGGCAAGAGCAGGCGGGAGGCCTCGGCAGGACATGATATGGGGATGTTGTGGGGACACAAAAAGATGTGAATATGAGCAGACCACAGTGTCTTGGGGAACTGTGTCCTACCCCATTATGGGAAGTATGTGCTGTGTCTGAGATTCAAACAGGGAAAGTTCAATTTGTTTTCAGAGCACAGTTTAGCAGTTCTCATTCCTTCATCATGGGTATCTACTGAGCATCAGCATGTCAGAGGGATATGAAATCACTCCTGACAGCTAAGCTGGAATGTCCAACCATGGTGCCCAAAAACTAACTGAGAGCGCTTGCTGCGACATTTCTGGGGTAACAGTTTCCCCTGGGCTACAACTCTGCTGAATGAGAACTGAAGCAAACAATACAGGCAGCAGGACACACACAGATGTGTTTGCCAGCCCAGGAATGCAGTCAGCGAGCATTCTCAGACGCCACCTCCAGAGCCATGGAGACGTGGGGGACAGTGGCAGCCCATTTAGGGAAACTATAACATGTCTGGTTTCAATTTCCTATGCTGATTGGGCAATGCAGAGATCATGCTTTCCTTGCCTGGATGCTCCATCTCTTTCTTCTCCCATTAAATCTGCAGCTTTCTAGGGTCAGCATGAAGCCACGGAAGCTCCTACTGTCACCCTGAGCTCTGGCACTTTCAAAGGAAATGGCTTAAATCATGATGACATAACTGACAGCCCTGCTAATACAAAGCAATTTCTCTTTAAAGCTGTCGTATCCAGTAAAGTGCTCTGTACGTGTGGTATCCTGACTCTCAAGTGGAAGAGCAGCTTTATATAAGCTGTGGCTTGCCTGGAAGCTGGAGCAGGAAGCAGCTTTCCCACAGTATCTACAACTCTCAAAAGGATTTCTTTTTCCCTCTTTAGTTTGCTGGATTTCAGGTCAACAAGTAAACTTTAAGTACTGATCTCACCAGAGAAGCCTTTGGCTCGGGGAACTCATTCTACCTTCAGTAAAAAGGGATCTACCACCACTCCCTGCTATAAAACCACAGTGGCAGAGCAGAGCAATGCCTCCTTGCACATGCAGGAAGCACTGCTGACACAAACAGGACCATGTGGGACCATGTTGGGACACCTGACACAGCCTGGAAGCAGCAAGGGCCAGCAGAGAAGTTCTCCTACCCTACTCCAGGACAGTTGTTGAGACCAACTCCCTGGAGCACTGCTCCTGACAGCCTCTGGTTCTGCCTGAAAGGCACTCCCAGGTCATTGTCCCTGGTCCCTCTCCCCCCTTTTCCAGCAACTCAGCTAGGAGAATCCTGGTTAGCCCGTGACAGTAGCTGAAGGAGCTGTTCAGTAGCACCTACCATCCTCGTCAGTGCGCACGTGCACGGGGATGCTCTCTGGTCCTGGCCCCACATCGGTGTGAGCCCTTACCCACACCTTGTACTCGGTCCATTTCTCCAGGTCCTTGATCTCCCAGCTGGAATGCTCCCGTCCAATGCCATCCACCACATGCTTGGTGTTGTCATCTCCTTCCACTGCCTGGTACGCAATGGAGTACTGGGTGATGACCCCATTGCGGCTCTGGGCAGGCGGTGGCACCCAACTTACCCGGATGGTGGTGGAGCTGGTGCTTACACACTCGACTTCTTGGGGTGGGGCGGAGGGGGCTGGGGATAAATAAATGAAGTGGGGAGATGAAGGGAAATGAATGGAAGGACAAACCAAAATACACAGGGAACTTTTACCCAGCCAACAGAGCACTGAACGTACGCATGGACAACTGCCTGCCATCCTCACAGATCATCGGGGGGCAATTTGTATTTGAAGGCCAGATGAACAGCGTGGAGTCAGAGGTGCTGTTCTGCATCAGAGAACACCTCTTCCAAAAGCAGTTCTGGGCACTCACTTTACCAAGCACAACAAATGGCAGTAAGGGAAGGGGGGCATGTGGAGGATGTGAGAGAGAGACTGGTAGGGAGAAGGAAGAATCTTTCAGTGAAGATCTGAAACAGATGGAAACCAGAAGAGGTAGGAAGCTGCAGAAGGCAAGAGTGGCAGAAGGGAAGCTCACACACCAGATTGTAGGAAGACCTGTGAAAACTCACTTCTAGACAAGCAGAGGAAACCAAGAAGATAATGAAAGCAGGTGACTGAGGTTGGATGGAGCTTGTCCTGGTGGGGTTTGAAATCATGACCACCAGCTGTAAGGAGCATCCTAACCAGGTGGGAGCCAGGCACCATGTAGAAACAGGAGGTAACATGGTTGTGCTGCTTTGCACATGTCCCTGGAATCTGGGACTGCCTTCTGCATGACTGCCTAACTGGTTATCTGCCTCAGCAGCTTCCTGGCCTATGGACTTGTACAGTGGAAAGTAAGCAGGTTTTGACCCCTCCCAGATAAAAAAGCACCTGCAGTTTGCATTAACTTCTCCACCCCAGCAAGGCTAACTGCCCACAGGTGGAAGAATGGGATCCAGCCAGCAGTTGCTTCTCATCAGAATCAGAAGCAGTCTCCACACAGCACACTGGGGAAGAGCAGTGAAACAAATCTGGAGTGGGAAGAGAGAGATCAGGAAAGGAGAAACAACCTGGACAAAGCAAAGCATCTCAAGGACACCTGCCTGGTTAATTCCCTCCTCCAGGCTGCAGAACTGCTGTCTAGTTGCAACAGGGCCCCAGCAACATAGGAGTCCTCTCAAGGCAGCATCAGCCCCCTCTCATTTGGCCTCACTGCCCCAGGATGCTGCAGACAGCATGCTTGCACAAAGGGCAATGGTGGAAGGCTGGAGAAGGAAAGGAGCCCACCTGGTCAGGGAAGGAACAGGGGACATGGGTCCATCCCTGGGTGCTCATCCAGAAGGAAACATGCCTAAGCAGAGGGGGCAGGGCACCATCACCAAAACAAGTGCACACTGTTGCTCTAAGACTAGGAAGCTGTCTGGCCAAGAAATAATGGAGTACAAGGTATCTTGCTTTGCCATGGCAGATGAAAGACAGTTTCCATTCTTCACTGCACACAGAAACCTAGAAATACCTGAAAAAAGACTGATGCCCTTCCCCATGCTTCAGTCCTTGCAGCCATCAGTGCACTAGAGCCAGCCTTCCCAGGGCACAGGGACAAGCCTGCCTGCTCAAGGGCAAACACAACCTACATCACTCCAGATGGCAGCAAGGGCCTCAGGTAATTAAAGCACTCAACAATTGTGTCTTAGCTTTGCTGGGCACAAGTTGGCAGTGGCAGAAGAGTTGGGAAAGCAGAGGGCAGCAGGACCTCCCAATGGCACTGGTGACCTCTGCTTGCTGGGAAAAAGGCCCACTTGCTTGCAGAAATATTTGCAGACTACATGAAACTTTTAAAGTCCACTTCTGTGCTCAGGGAGCAGGACATGTTCCTTTTACCTGGGCTGGGACTCCTGGAGAGATGAAAGATGAAGGAGAGTAAGTAGTGATGCAGCTGGAAGAGATGATGCCTGAGCAGTCAGGTTGCTGCTATAGGAGCTACACTGGAGGAAAGAGAAGTCAAAGCAACGTATGGAAAAAACCAGTCGCCTGTGTGAGGGAGGCAGAACAAGATCAGCCCTGCCATCTGGTATACTGAAAAGGGAGCAGGGGTAAAAAGTGGATCTTCACACTCTTTTGGTTAATCAGCAGAGAAGTGGCAGGGAAGAGAGTAGGAAGACACAGCACCAAAGCAACAACTACAGTGAATTCAGGGAGGGCGTAAAGTAGACAAAGTGCCTGGTGGCATCCATCAGAGAGGACAGGTGAGACACAAGGAGCCTGGCAAGCCTTTCCTTTGCCACCGTCTGCAGACAGACCCTTCACAGAAGAGATTTGCTTTGGCAGAACCTCCACAGGTTCCCTTGGGATACAGCAGTGAGCTCTATCTCCAATGGCAGCTTTGGATGGCAGTGTGGGCAAGTCAGATGTTGGCTGTTGACTGGGTAAGAGTCACACATATGGCGTGCAAGGCAAGAACTCAGATCAACACTTAAAGAAAGCAAAATAAAACTTGATAACATGAGCAGGATCAACTTAAAATGCACAAGGAGTCGAAGTGTCCCTCCTGGGACCCAGAAAGAGCAGACTGGGTGGTTGGCATGCACCCACACATGCAGATGTACCCACACACACACTGTGGAAACCTCTGCTGCCTCCAGGCTACTCACAACAGCCTCCCTCGATGGCCCACGGCAGCACTGTGCACCCATCCAACCCACCTGCTCCTTAGGCTAGGGAAAAGGACCCACTTTGGTATTTCAAGAGAGAACAGCATTTTAATGCTGAGGCCTAATGGGCACAGAGCTGATGCTTCTCTCTTGCATCATTCCGCTTGCCTGAGGCACTGCAGACTCCTGGAAAACTCCCACATGCTCCTCAGGCCCTCAAAGCAGCACTGCTTATACTTCTTGCAGGGTGCCCAGCAACTATGACAGCAGCTTAGTGGGAAAGACAGCCCAGAAGGCAGCTGACTACTCAGGAGATGAGGTCACACATGTGCTGCTGGAAGGGCACAAAGGGGCACTGCCTTCCTCTGGCATTCCCAGACAAGCATCCCTACCACCCCTGAGCAGGGCTGCCACAAAAAAAGCAATACCAACAACCTTCTCCAGCCCACTAGTGACTCATTAGTGATTATGGGTCTCCTACCTTCCCTTTGACTGATTTGTCAGGGACAGGAAGAGAGACTGAATAGGCTTTTTGGAAAGCAGGAGTCTGATGGCTCCTGCAGTTTGTGTCCCACCAGAACGTGTCAACCTCCAAGATCTAACAGCCTTTCTCAGGGTAACCACATGGAAGAGTGCAGGGAGGAGACCAGTTTGAAGCTGGGAGCTATATTCTTTCTAGATTACTAAGTTCTAAGGCCAAAGGGGATCAATATGACCATCTAACACAAGGTGTTGCAGAGTGAAGACCAAGTGATTTCTGCCTGGAAGTTGTGCACTGTGCACACAACTTCTGCCAAGCTAAAACAGAGCCTTCCAAAAGACCTACTTGATTTTGAGTCTCCTAGTACTCAGGGATCCACACTGCATTTGGGCTATTCAGACAGTGATTTGTCACCCTCACTGAACAGCTCAGCAGTAACTGCCAAGAACGTCTCTCATAGAATAGAGAGCCATCAGAAATCTTTTCCAGTAGGGGCCTGTAAATCAAGACCCAGGTCACTTCTTGGATCAATCTAAGAACTCTTAGGTCCTTCAGTGTGAGGAAGGTTTCATTGGTCAAACCGAGATACTCCTGTGGCTAAAAGCCAAATCTCTTCCAGCCTATGAACATTTCTCTTACTAAACAGATGCCAGAACCAGTCAGCTACTGCACCACTGGCCAGTGAAGTGACAACTGTAAAACCACAGGGGTGAGACATCCCCTGTGAGCAGACAACACGTAGAGTAGGTCATAGGAAGATGTCCGCCTTGATGAGTCCATGAAGCAAACGTTTCTCATACTTGGACTGTTGTGAGACTGTGAAGGACTCATTTATGCATGGAGTTGTCTCTGATTAAGTGTGTTCAAGGATAAGAGCATCCACTGATGGAATTAATTTACATGGCAGGAGAGTGGCTTCAACCTTTGCCTATCAATACAAAAGCAATCTGAAACAGGTATACAAATCTCCATATTCAGAATTTGTTCTCAATGTTCAAATATTTATAACTGCATGATCTGAACCTTTCTCCATTTTCATACCTGTCTATTGTGCAGCTCTAAGACGTCATTAGCTCACTTAACGAGGTAGAGGAATGCCTGGGACTGGTATGTTAATGAAGCTGAGTTTTCCTCAAAGACAAGGTCATTCTAAAAGTGAGCAGAGCTGCTCTTCCCTGCCAAAGCTCCCTTTCTAATGGCCATCTCACCCTCCCGGTTGCTGCGCACGCTGCTGCCCTCCCTGCAGGGAAGGCTGGCTGCCTGTGCCAACTGCTCACCCCACATAGCGAGTGAATCCCAGACAGACGGTGCTAACAGAAATGTCTTTTTCCCCCCTTTTAATGCTCTTTGCATAATGGCAAGCCCAAAAATCGTTAGTGAAAACGAGCTTATCGCAGGGCCCTTTGATAGCCCTAATCTGCTTATGCGCAGCACTTTGAGCTGCCAATCAGAGCAGTGCAAACTCCCGCTCTGTGATCACACAGGGCAGAGCCAGGATGAAAGTGATATTGCCTGGGTCACCTCATTATTGAGCCTCTCTATTAACTCAACTGCAGCTCGTCTGGTTTCCCCTAGAACTGCAGTCCCAGAAGCAGCAGCCTCACTTGCTCACACACCCTGGCAAACAGCCACTTTTCCAAAATGACTCCTCCAGCTGCCTGGGAGTCACAGGCACATCTGGCCTCAGAGGATGCCTCACCTTGCAATCAATTGTGTGGACCAGGGATGGACTCCTGTGTAAGCAAGGCAGCTGGAATGGGGAGTGAAGGGATGAAAATCCAATGGTTTGGAGACAGTCACATTTAGAGCCAAATACCCATATGCTGCCTGTCCAGACAGCTTGTCTGCATGGGAGTAAATTCATAGAGATGCACAATCCCACTCAAATCAATCTCTCCAAAGCAATTTCCCAGTCTGTTTTACTCCTCCATCAGTTTTTATGAATCCACCCTTAGGGAAAGACAGTATGATCAAAGGGACACAAAGAAACAACTTACCCCTTGGGTGCACCCACTCTGCCAAAGAGCCCTGATCCAAACCCCAGCTGACTTTCCCCGTGACACCCTTTAGGAAACTGCACGCCAGCATCCCTGAAAACCCACAAGGGCAGAGGCACTGGGCTTCTCCGTGCCCAGGTGATGGAAACTGGACTGCTTCTGCTTTGTCTTAGCACTGTTCAGTGTCAGACACTTACTGGATTGGGCAGTTCTGGCTTCAACTGTGGGGGTGTAAACTCCTACCCCCAGCTCTGAGCGGGCACCTAGGCGGAACTTATACAAGGTGTCTGGTTTGAGACCTTCCACTGCATATGAGGAGGTTGGGTCAAACTCCACCTTTTGCTGCCAAAAAAAAAAAGAAACACAGATTATTTCATTATTTGGTGTAGCTGGAGGACACAGAAAAGCTGATGCTCAGCTCCCAGTGCCCAGGGAATAGGCAGCCCCATCACCCATTATGGCCACACAAAAAGCCACAGCCATGCTGCCAAATCTGCTTGCAGTCCTGCAAAACTCCAAGGCATGGAGCTTCCTGGGTGACACACCAAGACTCTGCAGCAAAACAGACTTCTGCAACAGCCAGACTACACTGCCTGGTGTTCAGACTGCACTCACTGGCCTGACAGCTTTGTGGGAATGCTGGATCCAGCTATACAGTTCAAATAAGGGCTACAGGACACACAAGTTTGTTTCCTCCCAACAGACAGTGTCTCGCCTGTGAAACAGAGTAAAGCCCTTGTCCTGGAGCAGTCAGGATCTCTAACACACTGAAACATTGCTGGTAAAGGCTTTGTTTTGCTGACACTTCACCTGAAGGGCACTTATTTCTGGCAGCTCTCATGCCACTATAATAACAGAAGAAGCAGAGGGCCATGGAACACTGTGATGTTGTCATGGCACAATTCTCCCCGTGCTGCCTTGAAGACAGCACTACCTTTGGTGCATTTTGAACTGGACTTCCTTTAGGGATCTGCAGTAGATGTGGAAGGGCTCTCTCTAGACCACCTACAATCTGCTTTTTATGTGTAACCAGTCGTGGGGCCGGAGACACATACTGGAGGCCATTTCAGACCTGCCTAGAAGCGCTACTGTTTACAGGCACCAGCAGTAAGCATGCCTCAGGGATGCTGTCACGGCATTCTGGAGCCTTTCCAGTCCCCAGCCAGTCACTAGCTACTTTGCTGGCATCAACAAGCACTGTGGTCACTTACACTGAAACTAGATTGCCATGCTCCTACTGCACTCCACTGAGGCAGAAGAAACATGAAGAAACAGTCCTGTTACCATCCCAGCTCAAGCACACAACCTTCCCAAGCTGATGAATTGCCATGTCCAGCCTCAAGAGCTGCCAGGCAGGATCCTCACCTGAGTGCCATCCTCCCCTTCCCAGTACAGCAGCTCATATTTAGTAATGCGTTCCTGAGAGGCGGGCAGCCACGTCAACAGGATGCGGGTATCAGACTCTGCTTCTGCCTGGAAGTCAGCTGGCTGGGCAGGAACTGCGGAACAGACACAAGGTTAGTGCCAGAAAAGGGGAGAGGAGTCACGTGACTTTGCAGGGTCAGTGTTTCACCTTGGGAGAGGATCCTCCTTCATTTCTTCCTGAACCTCCCTTCTCCCCTCTCTCCTGTACTATGCTCCTGGGACAATCCACGCCACTAGCAAGCACCTCTGTGACTCTGGCAGGTGACTACGGGAACTGTGCTCAATTCCAGCCCTCAACTGCATCCCAGTTGCATCCCAGATCCTTCCTTCCACACGTGTACTCAGGCTCCAGAAGGGTCCAGCATTTACAAAGGCACCAACAGCCGCCTCCACAACCTTGTCTTATATTTTTAGCCACTGTATCTCAGACAACACTGTGGGCTGTTACTTGCACAGAGACTGATACCAACTTCCCAGGACAATCTGAAAGCTTAAATGCGACGGCTGTGGGCTGGGGATGCCCCCCACCCACTCTGACGTGCAAACATTTGGGCACCAAGGGCAGTTGTGATGCCTGGTGCAGATCACTCAGCTGAGCCGCACACCTCTGGACATGGAGCCATGCTGCCTCACCCCATACGTACCTCCTTGCTGCGTTTTGACCTGGATGATGTCCGAGGGGGGTCCGTCGCCCACCGAGGTGAAGGCCAGGACGCGGATGCTGTAGGTGGTCCCCGTGATGAGGCTCCCCACGGTGGTGAGGTGGCTGTCGTCGGTGTTGTGTTTCTGCCACATGCTCAAAGGCAGGTGCGGGTCGGTGGTGTAGTACACGCGGTACCCTCGGATCTGTCCGTTTGGCTCCTCTGGCTGCTCCCACTGGACCAGCATGGTGCTGGCGCTCAGCATCCGTGCCTGGACTTTGAGGGGGGGACTTGAAGGAGCTTGCTCTCCTGTCCGGGCCTCCACCAGTTCACTGGGGGGACCCCTGCCAATGTTATTGACTGCGATGACTCGGAACTCATACTCTGAGAAGGGGCTGAGCCCACCTATGCTATAGCGGGTTGTTGCCACACCATCCACCTCCTGGAACTGACCCTCCAAGGATTTGGGTTTGTACTGGATGACGTAATAGGAAACGGGGTCAGAGTTGCCCGAATCCCAGGTGAGGGTCACGCTGGTAGCTGTCGTTTCAGTCACTAATGGCTCTGTTGGAGGTTTTGGCAGTGCTGCAATTGGAAGGCAGAGAGGTGTGATTTAAATAATTCAGTCAGCTCAAACCCTGCAATGTGCACAGGGATAAAAATGGAGCTGCCACCTCCCATTAACATTCTTCTTTAAAAGGCAGAAATCATTTCATACTCTAGAACATGCATTTTTATATTACCATATATTGCTTGAAGTGGTTCTTAATGGAAGGATAAACAGAGCAATCATGTTATTAGATGTGCTTGACGCACTTACCAGCAGCAGGCTAAATAAAGGTAATTCAACGGGGATGCAGGAATGTTTCTGTCATGGGGGTTCGGCTGGCAGTGGGAAGGTGCTTGCTGGGCTGGGCTGGTCCCAGAAGCCATGTGTACAGCTGATTTACAAAGGGATACAGGAAAGCAATCGGAGCACCAAGGTAATCTGGAGTTATGCTCCAGCTTCCATAAAGACAGTATCTTAGGCCATAGGGAGTTCATGGACAGTGCTGTTAGAAGGGTTGATGGGGCAATGCTTTGTAAGTATTACAATACATGCAGGAGAGATGCAGCCAGAGAAATTATCAACTTTCATACCCACTATTTCACTGGGTGGTGTGTCAAACTGCAACCAGACAATAAACTGTTACACAAGAACTCTGTGACACTGACATCTCTGAAGTGTTAATGAGAACGCAACTACTGCAAGCACACATTTCCAGATTTGCCATTTTACCAAAAGAACAAAGAAGGAGAATGAGTGTGTATGAGAGAGATTTGCAGAGTACACAAATACTTTAGGACAATGACTGAATTAAAGTCTACAGTAAGTTTAAACCTCCTACAAACCACTCTAAAGTCATTAGTGACTTGTAATGCAGCTGTGCTTGACAAGGACCTAGGGAAAATGCTCAATCCAAATTAAGATCCTCAAGTATTTCATTCTCTGACAAAGCCATCAGGTTTCTAGTTTCCACATGGTTCAGCTGAGGAAAGCAGGCTCTTTAGCACAGGGCATACCTGCTCTGGGTGCCAGAGAGAATGCTAGTCCAGTGTCCAGTGCTTCTGCAACATGAATACTGAGAAAATAGTCAGGGGCTGAACTGGCATGGGAGGGGAGGGCATACAAGCCACAACCAGACACCCCACCACTATGCATGGAGGACTCAGGAAGGGCAAACCCACCCTGCGTAATATTATGGCCTGAAGAAACACATTTCCTACAGCATCCTAGAAATTGGCAGCCTCCCTCAGGTTTTCAAGGACAGATAAAATTCCTTTTCTGCTGAAGAGCCACAAGCTTGACTCTCGCCAGCTTTTGGGTGTGCAGCCTCCATGTGAGCAAGGGGCAGGTCCGGTACTTTCAAAGCTCTTCATGCAATCAGTTCTGTGTCATCTTGCTTCTCCTATCTGCCCTGCAAATGGCCTGCCTGCCAGCAAGCAAGGGAGAAGCAACACGGGGTAAAGGAGTTTGGGAAAGAGGCAGTAAGATATCCACACTGGAAGTGTAGAGGAGGCAGACAGGGACACAAGGAGGAAGGCAAAGGGCTAAAGGAGCTGAGCAGACCGCTCCCTGTCCTGGGGCATCACATCAGCCAGTGACGGAGCAAGGCAGAGTCATCCCAGGTACAAAGAGGTAAATGCTGAGAACCTTATCAGTGCAATGGTGTAGTTCCCACCTCCTCCCTCCAAGTCCAAACCACATCCCCATCGTGCTCCTCTCTTCTGTACACCTGTGTATCTACGATAGCCAAGGCAACCACTGTGCTCTATATGAAAACAGAGGCTGGAAAAGGTACTGGCTAGCAGGTGTTGTGAGTAAAGGGAGCAGTGTGTGGCTGAAGTTAAAAGCATCCTCTGACTAGCAAAGAGATGTTATCTCCAGGTCAGAGAGGGCTAACACTCAATTCTGAATTTGTTCAAGCAGGAAGTCTGTTCTAAAGGTGGCCATAGTGCAGGAGGGGGCCTGCAAGAATAGACAGACTCAAAAGATGATGTATCTGTGAAAAGCTGAGCTACCAATCAACTGCAAGGAGAGGAGGAAAGGGATCCTGCAGATCTGCTAGGCCCCAGATGGGAAAGGCAGGACACCTTCAGCCTCCTGTTAGTGGGTGGGCTGCCCTACAGTGAACAATCAGCAACAACATCCCCTCTGGGGCAAAGCTACCAGTGAAATGTCAGCAGGAAGCATGCCTGAAGGACAGCAACACAAGAAGGAGAAAGGGAAAAAGTTGACAGACAAATATGCAACAATTTTCAAACAAACACATACATCTCCTCCCTGCATGGGAAGGATGCTCATTTCGCTGAGGCCCATGGACACTTCACATTGCTGGGATTAACCTTCTTGTCCTAGCCTTACTGCAAGCAGACAGCTCTGTGCAAACAGCTCTCTGACTGCAGACATCCACAGACCCTGTCCCAGGGCAGCCCATAGACCACCACTGTGCTGAGCTGATTCTGATGAGGCACAGAACAAGCCAGACATGGCTGGAATGAACACAGACTCAGTGAAGTTCTCTCCTGATGTAACAAGGACCCAGTGTGACGTATCATGTCCCTTGCAGGGAGAGAGAAAATGACCTTCAGAGCAAGCATCATACTGTGAGCAAGAAAAAACAAAGTTGTGCACTTGGGAACCTCCCTTGCAAGGTGGAAAGGTCACAGAAGGCTGCAGTCAGCTGGCTGCAGCCAGAATCACTTTGGCAAAGGGTTGCACAGATGAAACCCAAGTAGGAGCACTGCAAGGAATAATTCCTTACCTTTGACAGTGATCTGGGCTGTGGCTTCGATCATGCCAAGGGAGGAGATGGCCACACAGGTGTAGTTGGCAGACTGCATGATGTTATTGAGCTCCAGGACATTCCTACCGACGGGCATCTCATCTTCTTTGGTCAGTTCCTCCACACCAGCCATCCACTTCACGTAGGGCATTGGAGCACCTACTGCCACGCACGTGAGGTTCACACTGCCCCCAGGCATCACCTCGTGGTTGCTCGGAGGGATAGAGAATCGAGGAGCAACACGCCGCACTGAAACAAGGAGGAGACAGCTAGTAGGGTCACAGAACCAGTAGAGTACTCCGTTGCACTGTGGGGGCACATGAGGGGGGTTCAACACTTTTGCCTGTCTCTCCCTCAGGACAGATAAAATTAAGTGCAAAAGCTGTTCACTACTTTGCCAAATCGCACACACTTTGCTGTCCTTCCTTAGCCACTGGCACCTTATTAGAAGAACTCATTAAGAGATGGCTCAATCCATTCCCTCCAAACGTAGCCTTTTGAAATCATATTACTAACATGAAACATAGCTCCATTTAA
Source organism: Atrichornis clamosus (assembly GCA_013400975.1). NCBI lineage: Eukaryota > Metazoa > Chordata > Aves > Passeriformes > Menuridae > Atrichornis > Atrichornis clamosus. The sequence continues at coordinate 79,972 of WBMZ01006601.1, forward strand.
ATTACATCCCTCTAATTAGAGAGCATGCACAAATGCCAGTCACACACTCTGTGCAGGGCCCACTGAAGCTCTGCAAAACGGAATTACCTGCTCAATTTATTAGCTCTGGAGCAAAGCAGCCCGTTCACTAAACCTCAGAGGGTTTGGGCAGGGGCAGAAAAAGGGTTTCTTTTTGAAATAGCACACGTGTGCTGCTAAATAAAATATAATTCCTTTCAAAATGTAACTCAGGTTCTACCTTGGCTTAGAAAAAATAGTCACCAGAGCTGCATGACATTGTCAGGGCCTGAAGAGATCACCTTGCTGGGCAGGAGAGAACTAATCCTGACAGATGTGAGATCATATCCATTTTGACAGAAGAGAGCTGGGCTGGCAGAACCCTTCCCACCTTTGTGGCAGCTCTTCGGGAGATGTATTCCTCCTTATTGCATTGCACAGCTTCTCTTCATATCAATCCCTTGCTGAGTATTTCATTCAAGACTTATTTGTAAGCAACTCTCAGCTACAATAAAGCTCTAAAGCTGCCTGCCATATGCATTCCCGTCAGGAAAATGACACTGAGAAATGAGGTCCCTTCTTCAGGGTTAGTGTTATGGGCCTATTTAAGCAAGGGTAGAGAAACAACTGTGCTCTGTAAATCTCTGTCTCCTCTGGGCAAGCTCATTTTAGTCTGTAGTTAAAAAGGGAAACTGCTTGAATGTGTCTCACCCAGCAGCCCTGCTCTCCTCTAGCCTCCTCGACCGGAAAGGCAGCCCCCAAGTAGCAGCCGGATTCACGACTGGCTCCAAGGAGCCTCTCCCTGCCAATCATGCTCCTCCATCAGTGTGCTGGCAGGTGGGAACGGGGCAGGAGCCGGAGCAGTGCCAGCTCACAACACGCCACGGGCGCAGCCGGCCCCACGGGCGATGGGGGTCTGGGGACTCACGGCTCTGCTGGCCTGGCTCCTGCCACCGCTGCCGACAGCCCCGTGAGCCGCAGAGGTGACAGCTCCACTTGCCAAGCTGGCTCTCCCCAAATCAAATTTCACTAGTGCTCTCTTTGATGATTCATCCCCAAACCATCAGGCTTGCAGAAATAGACTGAACACAGAAGCCCCCACACTAGCATGTACAACAGAGCTAAGACTTTGTGATAAATTAGACAATACTGTCAACATTGTGTGTGTACTACACATCGTCTCAGTGACAAAACAGGGCTCATTAGCTCCTTACCAGTCAGGGTAAGGATAACTTCCTATGCCTTTTTTTTTTAATTTTGAGTATCTAAATCCAAAGTCTTGATGGATGCTTCTTTTAATCAATTACTAAATCTCAAATCAATACCTACATGAGCAATCACCAGTGAAGTATTACCTCACCGATGGGGCAGTGCTCCCCAAATGAGACAGAACTGAAAGTGTACTCAAATGCTACACAGTCATGAGAATACAGACTTAACCTGATGGACATGGCAATGGTTTAACATGATGGCATGTATTTCCAACCAAAGCATCCCAGCACCGTTCATTAAGAGTCAGGTTTCGTTTTCCAATGAACATGGCGTTGAATTATTCCAGGTAGAAGCTGTTGAGATTCTGTCCCCATCAGAGGACCAAACCCACCCACCCAAGCTGTACTGAAACAAATCAAAAAAAGCAAACTTTGAGGATAAAGCCATAGGTATGCACAGAGCACTCACACACATGCACAAGGCAAACAGGCTGGCAGGCACCAGAGGCCACTACAGAGTCAGACAGACAGTGGTGGAAGGGCAGGACAGGGAGAGGGAAGGTGCACAGGTACTCACAGCGAGGGTACTGGGAAGACAAGACACTGGAGGACACAAGGCCACGCAGGAAGGTCAGAGCCCAGCATGCACAAACAGATTTCAGTGTCCAGCCCTGTGAGACCAGAGGCAGCACAGCCCACTGCAGACTGCCCTGCACCCCACACTGTGTCCCCATGTCAAGCGCCTGCTTTCAGGGTGCTCCTGGGGCTATGTGAGTCCCATCAGCGCCACGCTGCCCTTGCTGTGTCCTGCAGAGGCAGGGCCCGTGGGCGCTGTGCCGTCTCTCCCCTGGGATGTCCCAGCCGACCACCGCCTGCTCCCCTGCAGGGAGCGGCCGGCACTTCACGGGGGCTGGGGGCTCTCTCAGCAGGGCTCCGCAGGGTGACGGGAAGTCACTCTCCCCCGTGCCACATGTAGGGGAGCAGCAGAGGTGGTTGCTGCGTTTCTGTGTCTAGGGAAGTGATGAATGGCAGGGAAACCCTCTTGTGGATCCAACAGTACGAGAGGGTACACAGGCCTCACTGGCCTTGACATGGGCCATGTCTCCTGTACACGGCAGCGTGCAGCATGTCAGGAAGTTGTGCGGGACTTCAGCGCTCCAGCCTGGCAACAGATGAGTGGTTAAACAGGCTCCTGTGGTGCATTTCTGCAATCCAGAATGGCTGAGCTGTCTTCCCCTCATTTGCACACCGGCAGAGCTGCTGAGATGGGCTCACTGCTCCGCATCAGAGAGCAGCAGTGCCCAAGGCACCCAGCTGCTAAAAATGGATGCCCTGCATAGGGGTCAGCTCTCTACATGGGAGGTGGGAGGAGGTCAGGGCAGCGCCTTCGGTAAGAGATCTGGCCCAGACGATGCTCTGTCAGGAGTACGTGCAAAGGAAGGGACGGGCTCCATCAGCCTCCCATCCTCTTGGGGGATAATTGGCAGCTTCTTGTCCCAGTCAGTACAGAGGGAGAAGGGGAGATGCTGTCAGTTAGCATTAGCGAGAGCTGGCACAGCTCGCACAGCAGCTTGCAGAGCACCATCAACACATTCCTCAGGCTCAAGCCAGTGATTTAAGTTGCTTGCTTTTCTAGCAGAAGAGTCTGGTAATAATTTAAATCAGTATAACTTCTCAAAAAGCAGCATTTTTAGAATTTCTGTCCAATTTACAAGTCAAATCACATGGGCTAGCACAGTCCATGATGCTACCTTAAGTGCTCCAGAAAATTTTGTTGTTCTTCATTTATTGCAGCAATGAAATTTCCCTTTAAATTACAATTTTCTTTACTAAAATTTGCAGTATTTTTTTTAATCCTCTTTTTGGATAAAGATCAGAAGAAGGTGATTTGGAGGTTTTGCAAGAACAGCACAGGGAAAATTGCTGTGAATATTAAAATTATTTCAATGGACAATAATATAATTCAGAGGTTTAGTTAAACCAGCAGACTGTCAAAAATGAGATTCATTATCATTCATCCCAAGAACAGGCATCGTTAAGGGCTCTGTGCTGCTCCACTATTCAGCATAACTCCCTGTTAAGAGCATTCCCTAGGAAGTGAAGTGAAACCCAGAGCAGTGAGCAGTGAGTGCAGTGCAACCTGAGCCCATGCCCTGGATCTCACAGGACAGGGAGAAAATACAGTGTGGAGACTGGTCCCTCACTCACTGGGGCAACTGCAGGGAAGAAGGAAGGGAGCAAGCAAAACTAGAGCCACAAAGGTTGAGAAATGTTAATAATTCAGCATGCATTAACATGCACATTCCTTGCCTTGAGAGCAAAGAGCTTCAATCAATTGCCTGGCTCCTTTCAGCACGGGAGTGGCTGTTTCCCAACGTCTCAGGTTCCCTCCGAGGGTGAAGTTACCCCCTTTGGAGAACCCGGGACACCGCCCTCCTCGCTGCTGTCTGCAAGAGCTGTAGGCCCTGAGCTCAGGGCTCTCAGACTGGTGCTGTTAGTCCCTCTCATGTGCTGAGATGCTGTTGGCATCCAGTGAGGCTCTGCTAGAAACACAACGGTGCCAGGAGGACTGCCCAGGCTTCCAAAATCGTGTGACGCTGCTAGGGAAGGTGAAATCAAATTTCCAAATTTGCCTTGGCCACAGTACAGGAGGAAATGTAAAACACAGCTGAGCAAATGACAATGCTAACATCCCACCCTCTAGTTTGCAGAGATCCAGGCACCTCTACTTGCCTGCTCCTGTTTCTGGGTTTCCTTCCTACCGTGCTTACCTGGCACCTAACTCTGAGCCTCATCTCTCCCCTTCCTGGCAGCACCCCATGGCAGGCTCCCTGGGTGCTGCCCCATGGGGACGGAGAGCTGTGCCTGTGCTCTGCACATTTCTCTGCTCCTCTCTGAGATAGTTCGGGCTGCTCTGGTCCTGCACCACTGTCCTGCATCCTGTCCCCTCTGCTCTTCCCCTGCAGCCTAGAAAACAGGAACAGCAGCCTCAAGTCCCGTTTGCTCTCAAGGAGAACTAGGACTGCCTGGTCTGCTGCTCCTCCCTAGTCCCAGCACAGACAAGGCAACTTGGGGGGCTCTGCTCTAACCTCCCGAGTGGGATGAGCAGTAGTGTGTGATGCAGGGGCACATCTTTGAGAGTGTGAGACTGTCCAATTTCATTACGCCAGCCAGGCAAGCTGAAGGATCCCTGGTGCACAGGGTGTGTTCTTGCCCTTGCCAGACTGCTAGCCTGCCAAAACTCCCGCCTTCCTCAGGAACCACCTCCTCCAAGTTGGGAAGGAGTGAATTAGGAGCTGTCCTCAAACATGATCATTGGTCTGCATGGTTTACTCATCTGTAGACACCTTTCATCACTCCCCAGTGCCATCATTTTATGAAAGGACTTCAAATGGAAAGGCAGTTGCTGAAGTCTCACAATCTACTGACAGAACCAACAGCAGGAGAGGAAAAATTGGAACCAGAAAAAATGCATTTACAGTCTAATCTTGTGCTCAAACAATGCTGTACTATTTATGCTCCCAATGTATCCTTGAGTGCTGACATTTTATAGACAATTTCCAAAACAGGGCCTTTCCATTTTTGGATTATATTTCAGCCATAACTTTTAGGTCTAATTATTTGTGCTGACAACCACATATAAAAGAGGATATATCATTACAGTGGTGCAGCATTGGAGACACATCAGCATTCAGCATAGTGACATACTAATAGCAAAGTAAGGGAGAGCAAGATCGTGGAGCTCCGCAATTTGCATTTGCTCTCTGAAATTTCTCTGATGAAAATAACACAACATTAAGGAGGGGAATAAGAGAAAAGATCCACTGTATCAAGATAAAATAACTTGTTAATAAATAACCTTGTAGCAGTCACAGAGCAATAATTAAATGCATGGGTTAGCAGTACACAGTTTTAAGTAAAGCTGGAAAAATGTAAGATGCAATTATCAGTGCCAAACAAATTATAAGCATGGCAAATCTCAATGGAATATTTAGAAACTAATTTCTGGCTTCACATTAAATATTTGTGTACGTGGGTATTTTTGGTGGAGTGGGAAGGAAGGGTCGACACAAAGAATGAGAAATTCTCCACTCCTGCTGGCTTACATCCATTCTCAGCTGCCTCCCCTCGGCTAAACCATGTGGCTAAAACATTTAAGTGCCCTGTCAAAGGTTTATTCTCCAGAGGTGCCTCAGACATCACAGTGGTGCTCCAAATTCACTGAAATCTGGGAGGCTTTGGGCCTTGGCTTTAATTTCTTCTCTTTTCTTCCTGGTTCTCATTTTTCATCATTGTCTTGGGCTGAGGTAATTTTATCCTCTACAAAATCTATTTTTAGAAGGTAAACAACAAAGGTCCCGTGCCTCAGTACAATCTAAATGAGAGTATGTTCCAGGGAGAGAAACGGGATCGAACTCAGTGTACTGGAACAACTGCTCTGACAACTTGTTAAAACTTGTTTCAGTGATGATCATAAGACTAACTCATCCAGCTGCCTGACAGCATGTGTGAGAGGATCTGGGGTCTCCTCCCTGTGCCACCTGGTAGCTGTGCCAGCCTGGAGACCGCCTGTGAGCATCGCTCACCTCCAGTGTGTGTGTAGGGACAGACCCCCATACAACCTGTTTGGTGAAGGAGTCATCTCTAGAAACTTACTCAGGACTTCTGCCAGAAACACCAGCTTTTCTCAGCATGAAATCATGAGTGCCTCGAGCTAGGTCTGGAGCTAGATTTAATTTAGAGGCTGGAGTTGCCTTTCACTACTGTCCTTTATTCACCTCTGGCTCTCTGAGAGTAGCAGGACAGAGCAGAGCAAAGCACAAATCAGGTTTTGCTGAGTGGCTGCGAGCTCCTGTTCATGTCACCAAGGGCTGCCCTGAGCCATCTTCGGTATGACTGGGGCCACTGCCAGAGCTCCCTGCTCCCCTGCCAGCAAGAAGAAGACCCAGCTCCAGGGAAGAAAGGAGAGGCAGACCTGCTCGTGCCAAGGGCCCTTGTCCGAGCATGGAAAATGGGCCATCCCAGCGCAGGGACTGCCGAGGAGCAGGGTAGCTGCCTCTGCACGAGGGACTTGCATCTCAGCCAGCTGCCCCTGCTGCCTTGGGGAAAGGAAGGCAGCATGCTGGGTTCTCCACCAGCTGAGATCAAATGTAAGCTTTTTGCCTCTAGAGAAAGTTAAAGCTTTTAAAGCTACAGGAGGAATTGAGGAATCCGCTCTGCCTAGCAGCTTGTGAGGAGACTGGAGATCATTCTGATCTCTGCTTCCAAAGACTGCTCTTGATCTCCAGCCAGAAAGCAGCAGCAGTTTAGAGGTATTACACTTGCACCTAGCACAGATAAAGGGTTAGAGAAGGAACCCCCACACAGCAGCATGCACTTCTTGCTGACCCTGCCCTTGACTAAACTGCCCTGGTTGGTATTTGCATGCAAAATGTATTCTGTGCATTTTAAATCTCAAGCAACAAAGACATGCAAGCAAAGTATCAATGCCATCACCAGAGTCACAGCAAACAATAAGCAGGTTTCATCAGGCACACTGTGGCTGTGCCTGGAAAGGAACCAGTCTGCAGGGCCCCCTCCCCTTTTGGGGATGGCTCTCCTCTCCCTACTGGAAAAGTCCCATCTGACGTGGCGTACTGTAGATGGATAAGAAGTGAAAAGGACCAACCTTCTCGCTGATCTGAGAGATGAAAGTTTGTTTTGTTTGATGGCAGAGTGCGATGAAGATGAGGAGGGAATAAAAAAAGACAAGGAAAAACACAGAGAGTAAAAACAGGCCAAGCTTCATCTGTCCGCACACCACTGAAACGACAAGACAAGACTACAGAGGTCAGCCATGACTGCCCACCGTGCACACACACACCACTCCACGGCAGGGACAAGGGTGTGCTGCACTCACACCGTGCTGGCCTGGAGCAGGGCCGGCCCCTCCTCCTCCCTGACCCACTCACCACTCCTCGAGGCAGGGTGGAGGGGATCACACATCCCACACATCCGCACACGGAGGGTGCTGCAGGGACAGCCCTGCTCTGGGCCAGATGCTGGAAGCACAGACACGTTTACATGTGCAAGACGCTCACACACACACAGAGCAAAGGACTCCAGCCATCACACAGACTGATGTGCTCCCATACACCCACTCCAGCTACAAAGATGATGGCAAAGGCACTTTAAATCTGTTGACCACACACTGGTAAGACCATATATGTAAATCCGGATTTTATCAAGTGTGAAAGAAATGCTCCAAGTGGTGAATCGAAAAATCTTCTACCATGAAGAGCTGTTCCCCCTCTCCAAACAAAGAGCTAAATGCAGCAGAGAGGTATTAGGCAAGTGACAGACATGCGCAGTCTCAGTTGGGCTCAGTTTTGCGAGAGCCTTATTGGTACATTGTGCTGCGAGTGAGAGATGGACAAGAAATCAGAAGGACAAAAACACCCAGACAATTGAGCAGGTCCCAGTTTTTGCTCCTGCGGGAGAGACAGCAGAAGGTTAGTTGCATTTTCCTTACAGACAAAGGAGATCTTATTTCTCTAGCAGGAGTGACCTCACTCCAGTTACAGATCTGTGGCACACCAGCTGTAATCGAACCCTCACTGAGAGAATACACAAATGGATTTGATAGTTAAAGACTGCTTATGAGTCACATTTTTGATGGGCTAAGGAGAAGGTGGGGGAAGGAATTTGCTTTCCAGCAGAAACACTGCAAATTAGAGAACAGCATGTGGCATTATACAGTGAACAGTACAGTAAGCCATTTCCAGTGATCAGAGGACAGGATTTTAACCAACACTGACATGGTGCAGGCAAGACAACAAGCTACCAGTAACAGCTACCACAGCGGCCTGTGAAGTGTAATGAAGCTTGTTGGAGAATAGCAAAACACTTGTTTACATTTTTTCAATTGAACTGATACCAGGGGACATGAACCAGCCAACTCAGAGCTTAACTGGCCCTTAAGTGAGGGCCACATCCAACGAGGAGCCCCACCAAGACATCCTCAAAACAAACAGTCCTAAGCTTAAGGTCCAGGTTTCCTCTATCCTGCTTCAGAAAGGGGATTTACCTCTTGGTCTACAAAACATTAGCATTAGGCTCATTTGATCCTGTGAGACCCTGTGATGGGAGGGAACCTCTTTATTGCTGCTCCCAAGCTAGCACTTTATTTCCTAATCTAATGGAGCATATCACATCTGCATGGCCTCAGCAGACAATGAGGGGCTCCTGCCTTCTGCTCAGCTCTTCCCAACAGGGAGGATTTGTTTCCTGCCCTTGCCCAGGAAGGACAGTGCTTCTGACAAACCAGGTGTGCTTGTAAGCACCTGAGTTTCTGGAAAGCAGCACTAACATTGCAATAGGGCAACACACACTCCAAGTGCTGCCAGCATGGACCAACCTACTGCACCCACTGGGACTGTGAGCCTGAAGGGCAAGAGGCTGCTGAAGGGTGTGGAACTGAGAGATGATGCTGAAACAGCTACAGGAACACCTATCCCTGCTGCTAAAGCTCCCCGAGCCACCCTCTGCCCTTGGGAGGGACTGGTGGACCATGACCACACTAAGGGGACTCCCTGTGGTGCCACTTGGCCTGTCAGGGGGCAAGGTGAGGGGTACTGCTCCAGGTGGGGGACAGCCAGGAGCTTTGTTCTGGGGAATCAGGCAGGGATTGCACTGCATCAGTGGGTACGGACAGGAGCAGGCTCCAGCAGTGGCTTTCCCCAGGTGTTGACACTTCAGATTAGAGCTGGAAAGGTGAGGAGACACATGTGAAACACACTAATTCAAACAGATTACTTTCTGGTTCGTCAAACACGAACAAGTTTAGGACCTGCTATTTGTCATTAATTGCTGGATTATCTCTTAATCTCATTTTATATTAGTGGCTTATAAGGAATAAAAATCAGTAGCAGGCTATTTTGGAACAGCTGTAAAGCAAGAGGGAACACCTGGGCAGAAAGTTCTCTCTGCTTTGCCTTTAGTTAAGGCTTAAACAGCTGCTGCTTTATCTGAGATAAACCTGATAAATGGTAAATTGAAAGTTTCATCTCCTTACGGGTTCCATTCACATGCTCCCTTATCTCCAGTTCTCTATCCATGTCACTCCTAAGCTAAGAAGCATGTTTTATCAACACTTTTTCTGCTTTTTTATAGAATGAATGACTCTGAGCAGTGATGGTAAATAACATCTGCCCCCCACCATGCAGGGACAGAGGCAGAGGATTTAAGCCTGGGGTTACCCAGAGTATCCCCTGTGCAGAACACCATGGCTCACTAGGCACACTGCCGTGTCCCCACGAACCTGAGCTGCCTGGCAGCTAAACTGAGCGTGCCAGTCTGAGTGCAAGACAAAGTAAGTCAAGTCACAGCAGAAAAGCCATCAGAGGACAGCAAACTCCAGAAGGTAAAAACAGGGCTCCATTTGAGATCCAGGCTGAAACAGCAAAGAAGCAAAGGGCAGGGCCATATGAGAGACATATCTGCCACTCCTGACTCTCAGATGGCGCCTCTGCTCTGTTGACAGAAATTCCTATGCTGACTGAATTTGGCTTTTACTCTGCCACAGATGTGCTTGTCTATGCAGCAGCAGCAATACTCTTAACCACAGAAGCTTGTTGCAGAAAGAATGAATTTGGACTTTTGGGGGGCTCTGCTTTTGAATATTCTTGGTCATTAGCTCCCTGAAACAAGACAGGGGGCTGTGGCCAGATATGAATGCATAGGTCTAAGAGTTTCAATCACGCTCAAACAAAGAAATACATTTTGAAAGCTTTTCAGGGTGGGAAGCTAATACTTTCCCAAAAGGAACAAGAAACGTCATTATCCCCATTGGCTCTGCAATTGTGCTGGGAACTGCCAGCATCCGCCCTGTGTGCAAACCCTCTGATGCAAGACATTAATATAAAGGCCAACCCAGACACTTTGGAATCCAAAAGACACAGAGGTTAACAAAAACCCAGAGGGGGATGAACCTGTTCCTGCTTATCTCCAAAAGCACATCTTGTGTCTCAAGGACTCCACATAAATCAAATTTTATCCTTTACAGCTTTTAGTGGTATAGAGGAACAAAAGGACAGATTGTCTTTTTTACGCCAGATTACATGAGAATAAGACAACCTCCCATTATATCCGATGAACAATGTTCTCATGCCACAGTGATGAGTATATTCCACCCTAGGGAGACAGACTGGATGCTCAGGGTGCCCAACCATCCTTTCCCATTCATAGTGCACACACATGCATGCATGAATTCAATTAGGAGCAGAAAATCTCAGAGCACCAGAGATGTATTTCTTAGTCCTTTGTGCAAGTGGATATGAAGAGTAGGAAATGGACATTTAGTTGGAACAGATATGCAGGTCTAATTGTTCCACAGATATCTGTGCAGGTCATGTGGGGAGGAGAGGGAAAGAGATTTTGAAGTACATTTCTGTGTTGCATTTTCATACACTGAGCACCAGTCACTCTCCTTCCATTTTCCAGAAAGGTCATTTTACAAATAATCAGACTTGAGCCTCACACTGCACTTTGAACCATCAAAGGACTTTGCAAGGAATAAAATTGTTAAGCTTATTTAGTTGAGTTCTGTAAAGCACATTGAAATCTTTAGATGGAATGTACTAGCTGAAGGACAAAGAACTATTATTTATTAAACCATGATCATTATAATCATTACAGCATAGTAGAATGCTCACAGAAACATCAATGGTGAACACACTTCATGCCAGGAGAAAATATGACAAAAATATTCATAATAATATTTGGGGAGAAGACTTGGCAGAAGGCTCCATGTGCTTCTCTGGCTCTGAAGCCGCTGTGTGAGGATACACAGCCACAGCAGCACGAGCCACAGAGCCGGCGTCATGTGGCACTGCCCTGGCTGTGCTGGCCCGAGCCTGCTCACAACTAGCCAAGGTGCACCTGCCCACCCTAAAGCTGTTCTGACTTGGGTTACAGTAGCACAGCTACAGCTTCAGCATGGAGAAGTACCCAGGGGCAGGGGAAATGAAGTTTAAAGTACTGAAATCCCGTAAAATGGAGTGCATTTTCTTCATCAGTATCACTGGTTCCTGCTGCACTGCAGCGTTATCCCAAGGTCAGGACTGCACAAAGAGTACACGGGGACATGGAGGCCCTTCAGACTTGCAGCCTCCTCAGCCATGTGCCAGCTACTGAGGGCTCTGCTCTGCAGCCTCTACTGCAGCCTGGCTTTGCTTCTTCTGATGGTCCAGGTCAGACATCTGTCCAGAGCAGCAGTAAGGGTCATCCACTCTGATTCAACTGTTGGTTTGTGTTTCCTGTCATTCAGGCATCTCCCTCACAAGTCTTTCCAGTCTCTGCTTGCCTGTGATTGCTGCCAGGCCCTCAAGCACTGGCAGTGTCCCTCTCTGGTCAAGTACTGTCACCCCCATCAACCCTGAGGAAAGACAGGTTTAGCAGAGCACATTGCCAGAAGTGTGCATATAGCTGGGTTGTAAACAAACGTATTCCCTTGTTGTTTAGCCATTTTTCAGACATCTCCAGTTTTGGTTGCTGACTGTTCAACTACTGTCCTCAGCTTTTACTCTTCTCCTGGCAATAGCCTCAAGCTTTGACTGCTGTTGCTATTTTAGCTGCTTTAATATTACATAAGCAGAAAATGTTCTTTTTAAAGGCGTCAAGTCTTGTTGCTCCAGGCCCGTGTCAGTCATTCAGAATTATTATTATTTACACAAGGTCCCTGCTGCAGTAAGTATCATACAGCCACAAGTAGCCATTTCAGTGAGCTCCCTCCATGTATGAGCCTAAGTTACTGCCAAGTTCTCAAGGGTAAAACCCTGCAGAGGCTAGGGACAGAGAAACAGAAAATTGCTGCTAGGGACAGAGAAACAATCCAAATTTCATTTTGGGTGATCGTTCCTTGGTGAAATTTGGCAAATAAAACTTCAGACTTCAACCAAGGTTTCTTGCTGACAAATTAAATAGTAGCCTGGCCTTTCAAAAAGCAGAACAAAAAAGTACAGACTTGTAGTAATACCACTTGTATTTACTGCAGTCTGATTTACTAGTTTGCAATTTGGGGACAGAGCAGATAATTCAGTTTTAAGTGGCCTTTTTTAAAAAAGCAGCTGTGCAGCTGCTTCTCTACAGTACATGTAGCATTGTGGGCCTGAAGACTCACTGCACTTGACCCAGTGGGCTGTGCCTTGAAGGCCTGAAAAGCAGCACTTAAGAAATGAAAACTGGGCAGCAGGTTTCTCACTGGATGGCAAGTATGCAGCCAGTGCTCCCCTAAGTACTGCTCTAATAGCACTGGCACGTCTCAGTAAGCAGCAGTGGGGAACACACCTAGTGAACTCCACAATGCCTTCTTATACACAGTCTTCCTGCTCATCTGCTTCACTGAAATAGGAAAAAAAATACTGCCAAGTGTAGAGAAAGAAAAGAGTAGAAAACCCCGATCACACAGAGAAAGCGGCAAATAACAGTGCCTCTATTGAGGGGTGCACCACACAGGCCACCACCTTAACAGGCATTTCATAAGACAAGACTTTTGGCTGAAAATGTTTCTCTTTGTGCAGATGTCCCTGAAGCTATAGGCAAGTAAGATGTGAAATGTGTTCATAAAACCCCAATAGCATAGGTGAATCAGTGCAATTACACTATACTCCCAGTGAGCATGACAAAATGACACCACCTTTTTTTTTTTCCATACTAGGTCCAACCTGCCTTCTACTCTCAAATCAGTTTCTTGAATGTCTTGAATCAATGTCTTGGATCTTTTGCTGCTAAATTAGACAGTAAGCTCTCTGGATAACAGGCATCACATCTTCCGTATGTTTCTATTCCCTTTCCTTCTCCCTGCAGCACCATCAAGTCCCAAAACTAATCGTTGTTAAAATATACTGTGGTAGATGTAACCATAGACCACAAACGGGTGAGTGTCTCCTCATGCTGGTAACACTAACATCCAGACCAGCACTGGCAAATGTTCTTGTGCTTCAAGGGCAGGATAGGAATGTGCCACTGTGCCCCCTTCAGAGTCCCCGCTACGCCCCAGACACCCACATTGCCCTGGCATGCTCCCTGTGCCTGCTTTCACCCTGTTCTTGCTCCTTTGAGGGTCTGGATGTTTTGTGCCACCCTCGAGCAGTGTGAGGCAGTCAGCTGCCAGTGCTGATCCCCAGCCCCATCCCCGCTCAGCAGCAGCAGCAGCCAGATAGACCCATCAGTCCAGAAGCAGAAGGCTTATGAGGGTTGCTTTCCAGCACACTTAGTAAGATGAAAATAATAGCTCCAAGGAAAATGCATCCATTTTCCTTTACAAATCCCTGGTGTGGAAATGTTTTAACTTTTAATGAAGTCCATCTGTGCAGAAGTGCTGGCTCTAAAGGATTTACAGAGACAAGACACTGGTGTAGCCTGCTCCTTCCTCCTCCTGTTTTTTCATTGATATAGAAAGCCCTGAGCAGTGCCTGGATGCTCCTTCTCAGCATCCAGTCTCTTCCTTTGTTAGCATGGAAAGTATAAAGATGCTAATGAGCCTGTGCTTTCTAACACAGCCCACTCACAAAGGATTACCTGGGAGGCTAGGAAAGGGGAGGACATGATCAAAAACATAAATCCCAAGAGTCAAGAGACAAACAAACATTTGAACTATTAGAAAAGCAGTAGGCTGTAAATGAGAGCAGGCAAAAGCAGTCCCGAGAACTACACAGGGTGGAAATTGCAGCTCAGCACTCAGCCATGCTTCTAAAGGAAGTGGATGACTTCTTGGGTATTCACTGCAATGAGGTCAATCTTTATAAAACCACCAAGCAGTGGCGGTGCAGCCCACAGACTTAATTTCCACTGTAATTTAGCATTAATTAATGTCCTCTCTAGTAAAGATGCAGGCACTTTCTGAAGATCCTACTGCAAGTCACTGATCTGTCTAATGACAACACTGTAGGACTATCACAATAAGAAAAAAACAGGGATTCTTTTTTTCTGCATGCCAGACCTTAGAAACTAAGATATTTCTACTTTTTTCCTTATGTTAAAGAAATAGACTACTGCTCTTGCTTTGAATAACTTTCTGAAGTCTTTAACTAACGTAGTAGCAATGAGACTTTTTTTTTTTGCAGGACATTTGCTATCAGAAACCGTAAGCAAAAATACCATCTAGGACCTAGTATGCACAGGAAATAACATCTGACAACAAATTATGGGGTGTCCTGTCTTAAATATACAGCAGGACTTTATCAGGATCACACAGGTTGGAGACTCACATTGTAAAGAATGTGTGCAAGAAAAAGAATTGTTCAAAAAATTTATGTGTAAGAAATTACAGTTAACAGCAAAACATATGTCTAAGAACAAGCCTTCTCGGGGGAACATCAGGATCCTCTCACATGTGCAGACCACCCACAGCCCATGCTTAGCCCCAACAGGACAGATGAACCTTGCTGAGCAGCAAGCCAAGTGTAAAATTCAGTTCACTCCTCAGTCCTCTGGGATTTGCTAAACAAAGAACGTTCATTAGTAAAAAATTGTAAAGTTGTTAAGAAGAGGCTTTTCTACCTCTTGAAGCTTTTGTGCCTTTTTCAGCCACATCTCTATAGAAAATAGAACATTGACAGTCTGAGCATGTCACAGGAAGCAAAATCATCCCAAATACTGCAGCAATACAGCTGGGTATCCACACAAACCTATGCAGGAACAGCCAACCTGGTAACTAGAATCCTTTCTCTCAGAGTGCAAAGGGTCAATCTGGGAAGAGTTTTAGTACAGCTTGCCTGAAAAGTGATATTGCAAGAATACAGGGAATTTAAAATCATCCATAAGTACATTGTGAGAGTGAAATGAGTGATTCCACTGCATAGATATAGCTTCATCTTCTGAATATGTTTAATTGGATACTTCAGTCTTCCAAAGACTCTTACAATCCAAATTATGCTGCAAAATAAAAAAGCAGTACCTCATAATAAGCAACAAAACCAATGCCAAAAGCCACCCCTAGAAGCAAACACACAGCATGAGAAGACTTCATCGTTCTCATGTCCTTTTTCCATACTAACCAATACATATACAGCCTTAAGACTGTATTTTCTTTCTTCAAATCAGAGGAAGGAAGAAATGAATACGAGATATTATTAGTCTGTTGATTTACTATATGGAAATAAAATCTGGTTCTAACCTCCTAATAAGCAATGGATTGCACCAGCACAAGAATATTCTCTCTTTTCTTGGGAAAACCCATAACTATATTTCCCACAGGTTCCTGACCAGTGGCTCTGGTTCTATAGAGTTTCATATGAAGCAACACATTTTTTTTCTTGCCAAAATTAACAGAAAGTGTTCAGGGAATTTAGCCCTTACTTCTCTCCAAGCTAATTCAAACACCTTCAATGCAGAGCATCAAAACTGCCAAGAGACTGTCCTAATATAAAACCTAGTTACTTTGGTACGTTGAAAACAGTTTTAAATTGGTAACATAGGATAACCATTAGAAAAATTGCTTTACATGAATTGTGGCTAATTTCCAGCAGGTTCCCAGTGTGAGCCATTAACACCCAGAGGCTCAATCATTGATGCATATAAGATGGATTAGGACAACTCCAAAAAGCTGTTCAGTTTTTAAAGGTACACATTCCAAAGCAGAGTTATAAATATTGGCTCACTACAGCTGAGCACCTCTGGCTCATCAGAGCAAGACCAGTTTTACACTACTCCACCAAAGGTTATACTAAGAGGATTAAGTACCTCTTGATCCCAATCAAAACAACTATGACACAGCAGTTAAGGAGTTCAAGGGAGAAAGGAATTCCGATTCTTCCTGCATTTCAGCATCTTACATAACACCATATATACAGCAAAAACAGATTTCCAGAAATGTGAGTAAAACACAACATGGATCAAAGATACCATTGAACTTGCTGGTTTTTTTGAACAAAAGGCCCCATCACACAATCCTGATCAAAGTGCTATCAGGGCATGAAGGCAGGGCACATACTCCTTCACTGAAAATCATGGAGCATTTTGGGAAGGAGGAGCATGATCTCCTTGGGTGGAAGCTGCTCTTACCTCGAACATAAAGGTTAGCTGGGGCAGAGTAGCGAGTTCCCGCGCTGTTGGTTGCAACACATTCGTATTTGCCTTGGTCTGACTCCTCACTGTTCTCTATTTGCAGAGCTCCTGTACACAAACAAGACGAAACAGACAATTCAGGTTATGGCAAATCTGGTAATTGAGACAGCCTCTGAAAAGGAAGGCCATGCCCCACGCTTTTAATGTATCTTCCTGGATAAATTCATGATGTTCCCTGGACCCATAGGGTATCAGCATGCAGCCAAAGGTCCCCAGTCTGCTGTTAGAAACTTGCGAAATTGATTATTGTTATTTTTCTAATGTGCAGGGAACAGTCACTGATTTATTTCCAACCACCCCAACCACTTATATCCTTTGCTTCATAAAGGAAAAAAACCATACACATACACACATATTAATTACAGCTTCGTATGGGACTCCTGTCTAATAAAAGGACCTTTAATAAGCCTTTAATCAAAACAGCTGAGCACAAAGCACACTTAACTGTAGCTGTTTGTTTCTTATCTGATCCACACAAAGCCTAGCAAACACTCAACAAATTGCAACCTTCCTCCAGAAATTGGCAGAGTCCCATCCCTCCCACCTCACCACTCTTCCTTCCAGCAGACATCTCTTTTTGAGAAAACATTTTGCCTTTCGTCAGCTTTTTCCATGTTAGTGATCTCCATATTCTTTCAGATTTCATTATATATGATGTAAAAAGATTAGAAACTCAGCCTGAGACATGAAAGATACACACAATGCAATACACCTAATTTGCTTCATGGCGCTGGAAAGCCACCCTCCCTTTGCACCAGCCGTGCCTGCTCCCCCAGCTTTGGGTCATGAATAGTTGCCTATCCCAGACTGCACATTCCTTGGACATGATCTGATCCCATTCCCAAAGTGTCAGATGCATGAGGTGCACACCTAAATCATGGCAGTAACTGTCAGGGCACACAGAGTAGCAGTTTACATGGGGAACCTGTGCAGTATCCATGATGTGCAAGTGAGTGATGATCTAAGCTGGTTTTCTCTCATCTACTCAGCCCATTCCACGGGTGTCCAGCAACACTCAGCCTGGCAGGCCGGCCCTTCATCCAACTTCTTGCCCAGCACAGATGACTACACAACTGGTCACACCTAAGCTCCCTTAACTGGGCTCCATATGCAGACTAAAAGATGGAGATGCAGAGAAAGAAAGAAGCAGGATCATATGACAGCAACCTGGCACTGCAGGAGTGTGTGGCCTTCGGGCAGACACCGAAGTGGCTGCTGCTCTGCCTGCTTCCCCTCAGGCATTATGGGAATAATTTTTTAAGTGCCTCCAAGTGCTCAGATTCTACTGGTTAGTACTGCCTGTAAGAAGGGAACTCTGCTCACAAACCATATTCTGAACAAAAAAACGTTAACCCCTTTGCTGGTAATGATCTGAACTCATTTCTGCCTGCCACGGTTCAAAATGACCACTGAGAGCCGCACTGAGAATAGCTAGTGAAATTGCCTTCTCCCTTCTTGCTGGTTCAAGTTGCAGAGGTCAAACTCAGTTTTTCATATCATCAGAACAGAAGAAAAACTAATGTGAATCAACCACTGCCACCTACATTATTTAGAAGGATAAATTGAGACTGTAGCAAAAGCCTATATGTCATGGGGAAAAATGAACTTCCCTGGGTTCTGCCATATAATAAAAATGATGTACAGAGCCCTCCCTATTGTTGCATTAGTGCTGGAAATGAGGCTTCAGCTAGACAGAGAAAGCTTGTTTGCAAAAGTCCTTCCACCTACTAACAAAAGGACCTGCCAGCTTGCCTGGCCACAGCGCTTTCTGGACACCCGCAGGCTAAAGCCTACAGAGTTCTGCTGCTTAATTCAGGGAGAACAGTGAATTTCTACACGCTGACTGGGAAAAACATCTTCAAGCAGACAGCAGAATGATAAGCAGTGGAGCAGGACGAAGCTTCCCAGCATTGACAAGATAGAGAGAATCAGAGAATCTAGAAATGGAAAAGACCTATTAGGTTACCTTGTGCATCCCTGGGGGCCAGGGCAGGATTGCTCCCTGTTGTAAATCTACTTGTGTTCTGTCCAATCCCATTTTAAATATGCCAAGTGATAGGTCTTTCACCACTTCCTCAAGGAATTGATGCCACAGCCTGGTTATGCTCTCTGTCAGGAAGATTTTCCTGGAACTCACCATGTATTACCCCCTTTGTAATTTCTGCTCATTACTCCTTGGGCATGCATGTGCTGCAGAGCTCATTCCAAGTGCTTGCATCAGGCTTGGCTGGGAAAGTTGTCTGCTGCAAAACATACCCAAGCTTAACAAAAATCCAACTGGCTGGGCTGGAAGCAGAGTCAGCTTCAACAGTAATGTCTGCCTAGAAAAAATTAAGATCCCTAGATAATTCTGACATAAATACATACCTTTTTATATGAGTCTTTTAGCCATTTAATACATATCACTGGTATTTTTACCCTTTATACTTATGATCACCATGCCTCTTAAATGTCAGTCCAACTATTTTTTATCTCTGGGGACCTCAATAGCAGAAAGAAAAAAACGTAAGAGGATGAAAAAAATGAAGGCAGAGGGGAGTTTCAGAAGGAATGCTGTTATTGCCTGTCAGTTCTGCAGCCAACACGGACCAATTTCTAGAATCATACTATAAACATGCACCATGTGTCAGCAACTGCCTACAAACTGCTCAGGGACATCGGGCAAGGGATTCTGCGTTTGTCTGGGTTGGCACAACGATTCCAACTACTGTGTGTCAGGAGGAAGAGAGAACCCAGAGCAGAAGGAAGTTCATGCAAACCCCTCAACTGAACCAGAAAGGAAACAGGTACTGCAATAAATCATCATTAGACACACACAGAGATCATGCAGCACAGCTGACAGTCAGCAGAAACTGGAAGGATCATAGTAAACTGATGGCAGTCAGTGGGACTGTAGGGGTTTTCCTGAAGGACAGCCTACAACTGAATGATGGATCCAGGAAAGTGTAGGGTATCTCAGAGTATAAAGATTTATGAATAAAGTTAAGCAGCTGAGACATTTCTGGCATCAGACAGCTGGAGACAGAAATGCAACTGAGACTTGGAAAAAACCTTCCTATAAAATGCTCCCAGCCCTAGTTCAGTGATCCCAGAGAATGACAATAGTTTAATCTCTTGGAGGGTTCACATCTAGCCTGGACAGGAAACAAGGAGTACAAGAAACTTAAAAACTGAGTCCTGTGTAGCTCCTTTCCCTGAAATTCATGGAAGTTGCATCCAACCCTCAAAAGTGCAGTGAATTCTTTGCCTTGACAAGCGCAAAGGACATGGCTTCTATTCCTAGCCCTGTCAACATCTCATAATCTGCGCCTCTGCAAACCAGGGCTATGAAGGCTGATTTACTTTTATTCATTACTTTGGGACTTATGCTGCACAAGTTGCTGAGTGAGGTCTTGTTCACACAGGATGTTACTGCAGACTTCTCACATGGACTCCTCCAGTGCCCCTGTGCCAGGGCCTGGTTCCTGTTTGCATGGCTGAGTCCTGATGTGCAATCAGAGAGCAGGACTTCAGAGGATGCATGAGGACCATCTACCATGAGGACATGGATACAAGTACGCAGAGGAGCAGTGAACAGCTCGTTTGGGAGCTCATGGGGCTTTGCAGCGGCATGTGCACATCAGAGCAAAACCTCTCCCTGCCGAGAACCACTCGACCTCTGCTGCTCCTGTGCACCTGGACTTCTCTGGAAGAAGAGGGGAACCATTCCTCACCACGCTGCCATGTCACGTCAGTCTTGCTTGTGCCTGAGACCTGCTCCCGATAACACATCTCAGCTTATTAGAGAGCTGACAGTTCCAGAGAAAAGCTCCTGGCTGCTCTCCAGTGTCAGGGAGAACAGTGACAAGACAGAGTTTTCTGGGGCTGAGGGCAGGAGCTAGCCCTGCTGACTGACAACTATTCCTTATATTACATCCCTTATTCCTCTTTACTCCGTGCTGGTATCTCCTTTCCAGTCCCTTCTTTCCTCTCCTAGCTTTTCTTTTGCTCTTTAACTTGGGCACAGACAACAGCCCCCTTAGCAGCTTTCCAAGATACCTATCTATTCAAATATACTTGTGTTCAGGCAGAATCATTAGTTGCAGTGACAGTGGTTAAAAGAAGCATTAAAAAAGTGCACTGCATAGAGAAAGCATGGGGAAGGCAGATCCTGATAAGGGATGCTTTTTGGCAGTGCTGGGTACTGTTGTGCCATGGAGGGCTTGTCACTCTCTCCTCCAGGTGAT
The DNA here is from genome assembly GCA_013400975.1 of Atrichornis clamosus. Classification (NCBI taxonomy): domain Eukaryota; kingdom Metazoa; phylum Chordata; class Aves; order Passeriformes; family Menuridae; genus Atrichornis; species Atrichornis clamosus. The sequence goes on from WBMZ01006601.1 coordinate 100,511, forward strand.
GAACCAGAAGTAAAAGGCTCTGAGCTGCCATGCAAATGGATCTCTCTGAAATCCTGCTCTGTAGCTCATCGGGTGCTTGTGCTCTCTTCTGCCAGAGAGCACCGCATGGAGCCAAACACTGCAGCTCCTGGGGCCACACTCTTCTGTATCAATTCAGGTTGCAGCTCCATCCCTGGCAGTGGGGACAGCTCTTTTTCTCTATCAGGGTGTTCACAGCCTCAGTCCTCCTGGCTCACAGTGGGCAAACTGATTTTTTGCCCTGGTTATACAATCAGAGATGGAATGATATGCTCCTGTAAGTACCCAGATATCAGAGGAACCAGGCTGCAGCCACAGCACTCATCCAAGGAAAGGACTTGCAATGCAGATGTAACGAACCCAGCTACTGACCACTGCCCTTCCTCTCAGTGAACAGGTAAATTTTGCCCACCTGCACACTAGAGCACACGGCTATCCTAAAACTCTCCCCTTTCTTTCCATCTGCTTCCCACCAGCTTCATTCACATAAATACTGCCTGACTTCCCCTGCAGCAGTATTCTTAGCCCCCTCTTCAGCTAGTCTCCTCTTCAAACCGTGCTCAGGTGTGGGTTCCAATCCCTTTGGCTCCTCTCAGAGAAGGAGAATTTCTCTAATAAAATCCAGGTAGCTGTGGAGCAAGGCCAGAGGCAAGCCCAGACCAAACAAGAACCCATAAATATGAATATGGTGGACAAAGAGACAATGTAAAGCCCTGACAATGAGGGAGTTTTACTCTGATATCCTGGCTGCTGCCTGAGATAACAAACACTTGCTGTGGGAGCTGTGAAAAACCACCAAAACCATCGAGAGTCACTGAAATTGAAAATAAGCATTTCCCATATTCACTATTTTTGATAATTTATAACAGCAGCATCTCCCAGCTGTTACAGAGGATTGTACCTAGCTTCCACCAGCCACTGGTGCTGCCAAATATGCAAAACAAGGTAACTACAAATATATTTTCATTGTTAGTATTCATTATGGTTATTATGCCTGAGAGGATGGGATTGGCACACAAGGGGCCTGTTCTGGATGGCAGCACTGCTGAGAAATCACTCTCCCATGCACCAGAGGCAGCTGCTGGTAGCACCTGACTGCTGCCACGAGCTGGACTTTGGCAGAGAGGGAGGAGAGGAGACCCAACATTCTTGGCTGCGTGAGGCCTCCTCTTAGACAGCAGAGTTTTGGGATGCTCTGATCTCTCACTAGCAGGTACAGGGAATCTCGGGGGACTCTGCATCAGAAGCAAAACTACAGCACTGTCAAAAGCACAGTAACACCTCTGTGTGCTTCTGAAGGGACATGAGTCAATCTGAATCTGACAGTAAGAAACATGGCATTACAAACATTTCCAGGCACTACCCCACCCAACCTCCCCCTGATTCTGCTCCTGCAAGCAGATCTTCTCATTTTTAAATTGTTTTCCTTTTGCTTTCTTTTGGTGACTGGAAGAGCTCAAGAAACAGGAAAAAAATCCTATAATACACAAAGTGCAACCAAATGTACAAACAGATACTCAAAGAGAGACAGCAAAATTCTTTTAGCTTCCTCTAATCTCTTTGGATAGCTTTATGCTCCAGCTCGCAGGATAGCGTCAAAATAATGGAGCTATATTTAAACCAGTTCACTTGGGACTGGAAAAGGTTTAGCTACAGCTATACAGAAGTCGGTGCGGGTGTTTACCTGGCTTCCCAGACAGCTTCTGACACCCAAGTGAGCTGATCTAAAGTTAATTCAGACAGACCTCTGCTACGCTGACGTCTGCAGGGAAGAAATACTCTTATGTATAGGAACCTCTGATATTTCCTGTGGTGACAGAAAAGTAACAAATAAATCTGACTGGAAAGGGATAATGCCTGAGATGATGATATTTCTTTACCTCCTCATGTGCATCCGATCTAATGTCTGTTCAGTCCAGCACTCACTAGAAACACAGCTGTGTTCTGGTCTCTCTTACATCTCAGGGCAGGAAAATGCAGCCAGGTTTCATAAAGGTTGAGTGAGTTAAATTGCAGAGAAATGCTGGAAATGAACATCTTATATTCTACTTTGAAAATATAAATGGGGCAGAACTTGCTTAAACAGGGATTTGCTGATACTGTCCGTAGGTCACCTTAAGAAGCCAGCTATTGCCTAACCTGACAGGCATTTGCCAGCTCTACGTCTTTCTGATGAAGAAACAGGGATTTCAAGATGGAATTACTGTCTGGGACAGTCCCAGAGGGGTAAAGAGTGAAGCTACAAATGGAAATTCTGAATTATGGTTGGGGGCTCCTCCCATTTCAGGGCAGCCAGAGAAGGCTTCCCTGAAACAGCCTTGGACAGAAAGGACCAAATATGTGGGGATAAGGTCAAATGAGGTGTTCACAGACAAAAATCTCCTCCTGTTTGGAGGGGTGCATGGTAGAATTTCTCAGGTTGTCCTCTGTCTAACCACACGCTGTTCCCTGCAAGGGGGTTTGCCACCAAACTGACACAAATGTCTTGGGCAACATCCCAGGAACTCCAGACACACAACTCCTAACGACACAGTCACAGCAGCAATGAAATCAAACCAAAACCACCCCTTCCCCCCCAACATTATTACCAAAAGGGTTCATTAAGACTAATTAGTTCACCCTTCCTTTCAGACCAAATTAATGGATTCCAAAGCGTCAAACTTACCTTAATGAGGAACAAGAGTGCAGCTGGGTATAGAACATGGCAGAACAGTCACTTCTACATGGACACAACCTCACCATCATAAAAGCACTTTCATCTAATCTGTCGTTATCTTTAGAAATTCAATGACCTCCATTTTAAATAAAAGGCATCAGGCTGACAGAAATCCTCTAGGAGAAGCCAGAGAGCAGCACGTGGCTTCTGTTTGCTCTCACAGAAATGTCATCTTTGACATTCAAACAGGACACATATATTTTAAATAATGTCAAGAACACTCTTAAAATACCTCATCAGGACTCAAACGGGGGTGGGAAGGGGGTGGGGGTGCGGGGGACTCATGTGTTATGAGATGGATGGTTCTTTTCACAGAGATGCGATCGGTTCCCAAGCAGGACGTATGGAGCATCCATGTGGTTCTGGTGCTGAGTCACGAATGCCATCAGCTGGGGCAGGCGTGCAGCAAAGCGTGCGGGGAGGCCCTGGGATGGCCGCACACGCAGCGCGCCGGGCCGGGAGCTCAGAGCGGAGGGCTACTTAGCATTCCATCTGTCATTTCGTTTTAGCATTTGCAGTAGGAGATGAAGAAATAGTTTTAAGGAGTTTGTAACATCACGGCTGTCAATCTCCAGTGTTCCAAAGGGAGGAATGACAGATATATAAGCCCATTCATATAAAAATAAGGTTTGCAGTCTTTTTTCCTGACCCAGATTTGCTACAGAGGCAACTCAATGCAAATACGTATCAAACAGCAATTCACATTTACTCTAAAATCACTTCAGGAGCTGAAAACATTAACCCCCAGCAACAGAACCAGTTCCAAGAGTCCGATTATTAACTTCCAGCAGTGATTCAGGGAAAAGGGGAGGGAAAGGGAGAAGGGGGAAAACTGAACGTGGTTGTGTTGATTCATAGGCAGTAGTCACTCTGTTGAGAAATCCAGAGGTCAGTCAAGAGGGGTAACCAAAATCACAAGAGAATTTGAAAGAGCCTTAGCACATAACGCTGATTAACATGCTAAAGTTAATCTCAAGAGACACGTTTGAGTGTTTAGGCTAAAAAAACCAACACTCCAATTGGAAAGTCATTACTGGTACATACAGGCTGTGAAAACTAGCCAGGGATTGTGCACCAGACTGGGCTGGGCTGTCAAACCAGGGGTGGGTTTAATTAATGAAGGCTTAAACAGCCAGATGTGCTTCTGATTCATCTATTTAACACCAATCTTACTGCATGCCCAGCTCAGAAAGGGGGGTCTGGGGCAGTGGTTCCCCACTCTGCTGCCACATTAGAGGGTTAGCACACTTGAAAGAGAAACCTGAGGAACACAAAGGTGTTCCTTATCCCAGAGTCATATTTGCTCAACCTTTCAAGAATTTTTCTCCTTCCAATTAGTTTCACGACCATCAGCAGCAGCAGAGAAGAATTTGACTGTTCTCTTGTGAAAATGGGAGCCACACACTTACACCAAAGCAATCCATCTAAAACCCCTGAGACACAAGACCTCAGAGGTCACAACTGTGTGGGAAGCTCAGAGACTTGCAGGAGCGGCAAGAGATGTCAGCTCTCCTGTGGTGGAGGCCTGGGACCATTTCCCCAACTTTTGCAAACTTTCCATTGAATAACCCCCTTTCAACAGTGCAAAATTGCAATGGATGAATCTGTAAGAAATCACGCTAAAACCCGACCAAAATAAACACACTAGTGGGAGAGTGCAGATGAGCGAGAGCACTGGCAGAGTTAGGGCTGAGAGTAAAAGCTGGAGATGAGAAACACCGGAGGAGAAGGGACAAGGCAGACAGGAGATGGAGTGACGTGACAACTGGAGGCACATTTCAGCATTCTTACCTCTGATCGGTGTACCACCTGGTGAGGTAATTTGAATGCAAATAAGATTAGAGAGAAGCATTAGTACAAAGAGGAAAGGAAGAAAATTATAACTAAAAAGCAGAAAGTTTTTTTAAAGCTAGAATTTGTATTAGCGCGACAGGAATAAACAAAAAGAAACTGATGTGCAATAAAAGTCAGAGTGACACTCTCAGGAGGTTAGTAAAGCTCATTGCTTTCAGGAGTGCAGCATCCAGTCCTGCATCTTGCCATTAAAGCCCCCACCCTCACGAACAGGGGCCAAACTAAGCTGCCGAGGTGGCACTGCTGGCTTGCCTCACCACTTGCATTCACCCACACCACTGTTCAAGCAGTTGAGATGGAGGACACTGTGGGGAGATGGTGCAGTGCCCCTTCATTCCTCATCCAGAACAAGGAGGGTGTGCCCTGGGGCTGTGTGACTGTGAGTGTGCTGCGCAGGAGGGGTGGAAAGCGCGTGGCTGCGGGCACTAGGTGCAATTTTGCTTTGAGGTTAGAATGACCAGTGGGACAAAATCTGCTCACTTAAAGATATTAAACTAAGGGGAGAATGCAATAAATCAGTTTTGAGTCATTCTCCACATTCGTATAACCCTTGCATCAGGTTCCCTCTGGCAAAGAAATTGGTGTCACGCAGAATTAACTTTACATACAGAAATATTTCGAAATGAAGTGGTTTCTGGTAATGTAACAATGGCACGCTAGCCAGACCTCTGTTGTTCCTGCCTAATTTGGATGTTAGCTGAAGAAAGGAATCCCTACCCTCTTTATAAGGCACTGGGGATAATTCTACATGCTGTAATGAAGAGTATCTTATAAGGAGGGCTTCTCTGGGAGTGAGGTTAAATTATCTTGTTGTAACCATCTATAAAGGTTTGTTTTATGAGGTCAAGGTATTTAGCAAGTGGAGGATCCACTGGTCAGTGTCTTGAGTTCAGTGTACAATCAATACTGAAGCATGATGGAGAAGCTCCCGCTGGGCAAATTGTCAGGGAACCCTTCTAATCCCCACTTTTGTCCCCTTGGTCTTAATTTGCACATATGAAGGCTGTTAGTATAAGGGAGAGATTCATGCAAATTGAATCTGTAGGCAGTTCATGGTATGTGTTGGTTTTATGCAGATTTGTAAGATCTGAATACCAAGCACTTACCAAAGAAAACTGAGGAGTTTAAACAGACAGAAAAATAGGGTTAAACAGGACACAGTGTGTCAAATCATGTTCAGTGTATTGATTAATAAATACCAGTATGCATACAAGAGTGTCGTGTATCTCAGATTTACAGCTCATTCCATTATCCACAACAATGACCACCCAATGGGAAAGAAAGACAGAAAAGAATTTCTGTAAATACAAAAAGGCATATTTTAAGCACATTTAACTTGCCTCTTAAAAAGTAATTACAGTATTTATACTTATTCTTTTTCTTTCCTAACTACCCTCCCTTTAGGCACAGTCCTTTTTTGAAGCAGGAGCAGCAATTCAAACTACTCATTTCAGCACTTTCCTCTGCCGAGATGACATTACTCCGTTTTAACTTTATGTCTCATATTTTCTGACGTTTTCAATCCAGAGATGACTGAAGCATCAGGAAAAATCTTGCAGTGATTGAAGTTGTGGATAATCTCTCTCTTGCAATAATAAATCTGCTGCTTACTTATCTATCTTAGTAACTTCTGCTACCCTTAACAGAACAGTTATACCCAGAGATACTTGCATGGAATAGCACAACCATGGAAAACGGGGTTATTTCCCTTTGCCTGTTTGGAAAGTTTGCCAAGTGATACTTTTCCTCTTTGGTCTAGGGCATTCCCTCCCTGGTGTATGGTGTGTCCCCCACCTCAACCTTTCCACAATTTTCAGAGTTAAGAAAAGCATCACCACAGTGTGTCACTTCCCATGGGAAGAGTGCAATGACTTTGAGCACAAGCCCAAGAGGCCCGGAAACACGACTTCCTTATCTCTCATCTGGCTGAAATAGGGTTTGCTGCTCTGTTCTAGAACTGAAAAGACTTGCAGCAAATCTTTAAATCTACTCCTTGTAGAGGCTCAACCCTTTCTTTATTATGCAATTGTCTATACAGAGCACTAGAAGGAACTGCATACTTGAAGCAGATTCCCTAAAAGGTCAAGTGTGGCCAGTTTATTTTTCATGAGTTGGATCCCAATCCTCCTGGTTTCTGAATGCAATCCAACCCTTGTGGGAGCAACACAGAGGCTCGCTGTACTTACTGCAGTGTTTGTTCTGTGTTGAGTCTCTCACCTTTGCAAAGCTAAGACATTCACTTTTCACTCAGAGGACACCATTACAGAGAGTGCACAAAGGTTTTCAGTTGGACCCCAAATTCCCTCATCCAGAAGGAACAGAAGTTTCCCTTTGTTCTTCACATCATATGACAATTCATCTCAGGCTGTTGTCCTTTTAGAGTGTGCCTCAAAGGCACCAAATCACAGAGGCCACAGAGTGCCAACATAAGAGAGTCCATCAAGTGATGGAGGTGTCACCACTCATCACACTGTTACTGAGGCCAACTCATGCCTGTGATCACCAGGCCACTTTATGCAAAGAGCACCCCAAGATTAAATGTCAAACCCAATTCCTTGTGTTTGAAAGGTCTGAAACACTCGTAAGGAAGGAGAGTTTATTTCCCCTTCCTGACAACAGACACTGTGTGACACCCCATATATTCACCTCAGTCAGGAACGAGTGCTGACCCTGACATTCTCTGTGTACTGGAAGCACACAGTCAGACACCCAAAGCAAGGCAACACATAGGGTGATACACTGGAAAGCCCCCTGGGGTTATTTGTGTCGGTATATCCCAGTGTGGAGGAGATGTTCTGTTGGAGAAGGGGCTTCACTCTGCTGACAAACTCACCACAGACTTACCAACATACCACTGCCTTGCAGGAAGCTAAGCCACCAAAAAATTACTCCAAAACAACATCAGCAGAGAAACCAAGGCCTGTGCTGGCTGCAACTGAGAACTAGGGCAGTGCAACACTGAATCCCAGAGAAGTCTGACAGTGCTTTTGGCTGCTTCCCAGCATAGTTTTAGGGGAAACTCTTTTCAAAAGTGAAAGTACTACAGGAAAGACTATTTGCCACCAGATGCCACAGGATGTCTGAATGTATCCCACAATTGCCGTGTATCTCACACAGCAAGACCCAGCTGTGCAGTACAGGTTCTTCCAGGACACAAAACTTCAGCTGTCAACTGGCTGTTGTTGGCCACTACATTGCTTCAACCCTTTTCCAGTCAGTCTTTTCTGAGAGAGTATCCATCCTTGTGTGGGCAGTGCTCCTAGTGATACGATCAAGCCTAAATGAAAACACTTGCTGGTAACTCTGAGAGGAGAAATGCAGCAAGGTGGTAAGGTGAGCCAGCTCCCACTGCTTCTTTGTTAGAGGCACCTTCACTTTTCCAGAGAGTTACTGAAGTCATCTGCAGGGTCCTCTCTAGTACTTTACTTGCAGTAATTGCCTGAAAGCCACACTAGAATCCTAGGGCATGGTTCTATAACTCAGTTAATTGATGGTGATTAAAAGAGAATGATATTTTTGTAATACCAAGTTCTTTACTAGATGAAAGACAATGCTTTCTGAATTTCTGGAGTTTCCATACATGGCAAAGATATCTGTATGTTACACAGTCAGAATAGTTATTTATTCTAATTTGACATTTTGTTTCTGAGTTTTCTGAAGAGCAAGGTGGAAGAGTAATTCTTCAACTATGAAACTCACTGTAAACATTCAAGCTCTGAGAGTATGAATCCCAACTGAATTGCTTTGAAGTCCTCAGGAGCTTGTGATCCAAGAATCTGTACAGAAGAACTGTGAAGCATCAGCACAATCTGATCTATACTGTGAGAGAGTTTCCGCCACATCATTACCTGATTTTAAAACATGGTTCGAGGTGCAGCATTGACTCTTGCTGCCAGAACTCATATGTGTATCACCTGCAATACTACTGTGTCTGGACAGTTCTAAAAGCAGTTCAGCCAAACAAGTATTAAATGTGTTAGCATGCTGGGGAGGTTTCCCAGCCCAGAGCTGCCCTTAGATCCTGGGTCAATGACTGAGGCCACAAGTGAAGCTACACACCCCGGGGGAGAACAGGGAGTTGTCCTGAGTCACTGCATTTGCAGAAAAGCAGCCTCTCCAAAAGAGGTGGGAAGTATTAGCAAGATGAACAAGGGAGAATTTTGCTACAACCAGCATGAGTCAGAGATCTTGCTTTTACCTTGATCTGTGATAATAGAGATGAAACCCTGTATTTATTTGTGTTCTCATCTCTACAGCTATTAGCCTAACATTTACTGGCAAAACTAACCAAGAGCTGGACTTAGAATTAAGCTTTACTTCGGAAGAAAAATTTGTGTATTGGTGAGAAAGAGTTAACCCCCCCCCCTCTAAATATAAAGAGTTACGCAGTCAGAAGGTGTAACAAGAAAAATGCATATACACACATATAGATGTAATTACTAAATGAGGGACAGTAGGATACAAGGCAGATTTATAAACTGTGTATTTGCTCCTGACAAAGAGACATCAGTTCTCTGGGGTTAAAAGTGCCTAGGATGATGGCTTGAATATCTTAAACCACAAACTCTAGTACCTTGATAGAAGATGAACAGAACTCTAGAAAGTGATGTTCAAAGCCCCCTTGGGCACATGATCTGACTGCATCCAAGTTCAAAGACCTGCCTGAAGCCCCCAGAGCACTGCCAGCCCACATAACTCTGAGTGTCAGAAGAGAGCACCTTTCCCCAAAATGCTGCTTCTTTACCTCTATTTATTCCATACTAGGAGCCTGAAGAAACAAAATTATCCCTCAGCTCCCTCTCTAAGTCAGACTCCAAAGATGCTTTGACCTTCATGACCTAAAGTTCATACATCTGAATACTAATAGATTATGTAGTTATTGAAGATCGGACACTATATACACAGTACTGGGCTCACAATGTGCTGTAGCTATTTTAACTATATTACATCTGTCTAGCTTTTATTGGGTTTTAATTAAATGAAATTAAATGAGCGTATATTTAGATTGAGATAGTATAAACTGGCATTCATGCAGATATGCCAGGCTGACTATAAGATATGATCTTAATGGAGCAGAGACTTTGCAAACTATTAAACTCTCCCATATAATGAGGTATCTATTTAAATACTCTTTTCTTTGAAAAGCAACTCTACCCAACTATGGTGTAGTGCTGGAGAGCTCAACTAGCACCTTGCAGAATGAATGGGAAACTGCCCAAGCCATCACATTGCTCACGCAGGGTGCTGCAGTCACTTAAGTGGGACTCAGGCACTTCCAAGTGCAGGCCCTACTTTATGTCCGCTACCAACACAGGAAAAAGCCACAAATGCAGGCAGGGGTCGAATCTCTGGCACGTAAGAAGCTGCACACTTCATGCTCTCCACTTATGACAGGGTGGTGCAGAGTCTTGGTGAATACTGGCATCTTATCACCAGGTCCCTGAAAATAGAACTTCAAACTCGTATTTGGAAGTCTCTTGCACTGAGCTGTAGAAACCTTCCTTACTACATTAGAGAGCTAATCAATTTCTTTTGTGAGTCTGAGGATGTGTGCTGCTCATTGATTTCTAAAAGGTTCCCTTGACACCTCCCTTGGTAATTACTGTGTCTTCAGCAAGCAGCCAGCTCTAGAGTTTGAATCCCAGGTGAAATATTCAATTGAGATGTTGCTCAAGAACAGCGAATACGAATCAAAACTTGGACACTGTGACAAGGTTTACTAGTTTGTTTTTAAACTTTCTCTCTCACCAAACTGTGAAGCAGCTGGTAGAGAGGCAGCCAAGTGCCTGTGAAAATGAAGCTGGAGAACATACAGCAAGAGCATCAGAGGCTGCCTTGCTGCTCATTTATGGTAATATCTGATGCTGATTTAGCCAGCTATGAAGTGAAACATATCCATGTGCACTTTCTTATTGCTGCTTCCTAAAGCTTCTCAGAATAATTAACAAGTGTGATATTTTCCTGCAGCACAAACAGATCAAGATTAAACCATGTTGTGGGGGAGATAAGCTAAAGGTCACTGGGAAATTTCATAAGCTAGAAATGCATTAGTATAATTAGCATTCACTGGTACATCAAGGTGGGATCAGGAGTGTCAGGCTGGGTTCTATTTCTGATGAGAGTGATGTCTCACTTACCCACTCTTCCAAGTACAGACCTACTTCTTATCATCCAAGCATCATGAGATGTATGCAGAGGGCTCCTGCTATGGGGAAATGTGTCAAGACGCTCACCTTGGTAAGGAGATGGTGATGTCCTGGCAGCAGCATTCATAACAAATGGCTTTTGAGTGCCCGGAGATACATTGTGGCCAGGCAAGGCAACCTGCCTCTTACTTAAGTGTGAGACCTCTCTAGACCAAAGTCATTTCAGCTCTGTTCCCTTCTGTACTTTGTGTAGGGTACTGGGGCCTTTTATCCCCCAGACTGAAGCTGCTGTGTAGTGGTGCTGTGTGTCGTTAAATAGCCACTCTAATTCACACTGGGGAGCTCCACTTCATCAGTGAATAAAGCAGTGTTTTATTTTCTTTAATTCTCTAATGGGCCTTACAGTCCTGGGAGACTGAACAGTGCAGCAGAAAAACAAGAATTCCTTGCTAAAACGAGTGCATTCTTAGCCACCCCCAAGAAGTAACAGGCTGTATTTCAAAAGCCAGTATTTGGCTTGTCAAACAAAAGAATCAAAAAGAAATGGTGCATTTCAAAACTGTGTCCACCTTCCTTTGAAATCCACAGAATTGCTGCTTTTTGGATTTTTTTTATTCTTATAGTGTCACATAGCAAGGATGGTAATGAGCTCAACAGAAAGCAGAGCACAGTCTTGCAGAGTTTACGTAAGTAGTAAAGTTGCATATGACTACTGGTAGTAAAATCTCAACCACTATCTCATTATCCTGATTTGCACTGTGCTCCTATTAAAAGATACCTGAGACCCACTGAGTTGGCAGTGAAATGTCTGAGCCTACCAAGGATTTGGGGCAATGTCAAGACAGCCTACCGAAGCAGATATCCAGGTGATGTTCCAAAAGGCATGTCCACTCTAATGTCTCCTTTTAACAAGCCACGATATCCTGCCAGAGAGGATCAGCTCCAAAAACTGTTTTTATATTACGAAAGAAACAAGCTCAGAGCAAATTGACATTTGGGTTTAGAACTGCATTTCAGGGAAAAAATAAAAGCAGCAGGTCAAGAAAAAAGAGAGGAAGAGTGAGGAGACTGGAAAGGCTTACTTGCTTTGCTACCTTACCCGAGCGGAGTTGCTTGATTCTCCCATTGCTGGTTGCAGTGTCGACAGGCAGGAAGTCCTTGAACCAAGAGATTTCGGGATCAGGGTTACCACTGGCAGCACAGAGCATTGTGGCTGTGCGGGCCTTTTCCACCACCTTCAGCTGCGGGCCCATGTCAATGGTGGGGAAGCCAGCTGGGAGGTGGTCTTCTGCAAGAGGAAAAAACACACAAGGTTAAAGAGAGACACTTGGGCGTAGCAATGGGATACAGTTGCAGTGACAGCAGTGCCACCGTACAGCATCTGTGCCTCTGCTGGAAAACAGCAGCCTGACTTCCCTACCGAGAAGGTTATCAAGCCCTTAAAGCACATTAGGTTCTATAATGAGCATTCATTACACCAATAGAAGCTTCCACTAAATTTAACTCCATTTAAATCAATTGCCTTGGGAAACGTCCATAATTTTCATTGATACGTAAGCTCCATCCATTGTTGTTAATAATTCAGTAAAAGCAGGTATTTGACTTTTTGTGGGAGGACTGAGTTGAAGATAACAGACAAACACAAAGCCAAATAGTTTGAGGCATCTTGAAAAACAACAACTCAACAATAAAACCCCTTAGAAAGGTCCAGAGAGGCCCATTTTATCTTTTTTTTTTTGACTAGGAACATTCTGTCACATTGCTAGGATAGACTGTAAATTTCTTTCTCGTGCCTCCAAATCTGATTCCGAAAGCTTTTGGAAACTAATGAATGTAAAGCTAATGAGCCACACTCTGCTCATGAGCTGCCTGGCCAGACTGTGCCATGGCAAGCTTCTGGTGCATTTTCTGGGCTGCAGAGAGCAACAGAGGCGTGCGAGAAATGGCCAGTGCACGCTCTGGCATTTCTTACTACAATGCTGTCAAACAAAGCACCCCCGTCACCGCTAAAACCATTCAAACAGCAGGTATGAAAATAGTTAATTGGGTTTGCTGCTGCAGAGCACGCTCAGGTAGGCTGGGTGGAATACATTAGGCAGCCTTCACTGATAAGCCAAGGCATGCTCCAACATCGTCATTCAATAGCAGCTGCAGAACTGAGCTCATTTATTCATTCTGTGGCAAGATGTACTGTACTCTGCTAAGCCTGAACTGCAATCAAAAGAACATACTTTCACAGAAAAAAAGAACTTGACGAACATTAAGAAGCTTTTAAAGCACCAGAAACTCAATTATTTTCAGTATGTTTCTTTTTTCCCTGTTTTAAGGGAACTTAAGCAAACTTTCTTCTTTGGCAAATCTGATTTTGCAAGGCTCCCGGCTCACTGTAGTGTTTAAACAAACAAGATCTTAGTATCTTCCCAAGTCCCAGAGGAGCCTGAACTTGCTGCAATCTGATTTTTCCCGCTATCACTGCACATCTGGAACCATACTCCTCACTCTTCACAGAAAGATACTGGCAATAGGTCACCTCAGCTGCTTCCTTCTACTTCTACTGTCACATCTGCAGTGTGAACATGGTCTGTGGTAGCTAATCTTACATATTTCTGCCTAAGATCTCAAGAGAATTTCCAAGACCCTTGACTTGTTTGCAAATCAAGACTGTAGCACAAGGTAACATCTGCTAAAAACAAAAAAATGCCTGGGAATATCGTTTAGATGTGAGTGACTATAAAGCATTCAAGGTTTTCTACAGGAAAAAAGGTTCCTGATGTTTATTAAAAGCACAAACTGTATTTTGTGTCCCAGACCGACCTCCTGAGAAACCTCTCTCATCATGAGCAAACATAAATGGAATTACTTTTTTTTAATGAAAGGTACTACAAAAACGAGTTCTTTCTAAATTTACTCTCCATTGATTTTCAAAGACAAAAGCTACATAGAGCTTAACTGGAATGACACCAGCAGCAGCATTCAATAGCAAGCAACAGAAGCACTCAATACTGAGCAACCACAATGCATACTCCTACATGGCTGAAAAGAAAAAAGAAGAGTACACAGAAAAGTACAAGATGGTATAGACTGAAAAGCAAAGGAAGATAGACAGAGAAAGCAGTAAACAATGACAGTCCCTTTCAAATTTGCCTATAGTGCAGTACCTTGCTATTTAGGGTATTGCAAACAGATGTTTGCTCTGGGGAGGCTGAAACCCTGAAGTGATCTGATCTAATCACCGTGATTACCATTGACAATCTTTTCTGGTTTGTACAAGATTTTACAAAGAATGCACTGAGCTAAGTATCACCCAGTTAACTTCGTCCAAAGTCTGCCTGAAGGCTTAGCTAAAAGCAAACCTGAAACCAGCATCTGTGCAGGAAATCTCTTCCCATCTGCAATGATCCCTGGCCCACAGACACGGGTGAGACCAGGAGTCCTTCACAGTGTCTGATCCACAGGTACATGACCCAGCCTGCTGCACTGGAGGTGGCTGTTCCATCAAAATTACCAGTTGGTGATGAGCCACAGACCAGTAGAAATTACATGATCTAACCTTGACTTCACTGAGTGCAACAGAGAGACACTGATTACAAACACCCAACAGCAGAGCTACCTCTGCTGTACTAGAACTCTTAGCTCAAGCCTTTTCTAGACTCCAAAGCTAAGTGCAGCACTGCTCCCATACCATCCACCCCCTGCAAGCCCAAGTCATTACAGAGCCCAGACAAGAATGCAGGGCACTCAACACCTGAAGAGAGACATAGATTACCACCATGTGATGACCCTTGGTACCCACACCCCACACCGAGCTGGACACCGACAAGCACAGGCAGGCATGCATGGTTTACACGGTGCACAGTCTTTTCCCTCTTAACTGCACACAAACCCCAAAACTATTGTGGCACATGACAGTAGTGGAGAAATGATGCATCCTTTGTAGTCACAGCCACAGCAAGTTCCCTGGGTTAGCACTGGTACTGGTACAGCCCAATTTCCATGCATGCCTGGAGCTTGACACCACCAAAACTACAGCAAGCAGCACTGGCATGCCTGCATCCACCAAAACGCACAGGCAGCATGGACTTGCTTGATCTCTTGTCAGTCAAACACAGAGGCAGCACTGGTGTTCAAGAGCAGCAGTGTGACTCTAGCAGGCTGCAGTCCCAGGTGGCATCAGAGTGTGATGAGCCGCCTGGGGAAATCTGACAGCTGGTCTCTAATGACACCTCAGGCACCCAGAGGCTGGAGTTCACCTGCTAATTCTGGGGTAGCTGCAGGGAACATGCACTGGGATAATAAGGTCAGAGTGTCTGGGGCTCTAGCTCAAGGGGGGGCAAGCATCTTCTCCAGAGGTGGTCCAAGGGCCTCAGGCGTACCAGCACCACCATGAAATGGGGAACCTCATCCACTCCAGGTCTCCCCAATACTGTGTGGCTCTGGCAGCCCCCCAAAACCCTCCTGGAAAAGAGTGGCTTTGGAGAAAACCTGAGCTGGTCACACCGCAGAGCACAGCCCAGAACAAGCCCACACCTGCTCTGTCAGCAACACTCCTGTAGAGATAACGGGGCTTCGTTCCAGCCGGGCCTGGCGCTGCTGACTTCACCGGGACAGCCAGGGATGTCTCTGTGTTCAAACACTACAAGAGACGATAGGAGTTCAGAGCTGTTCTTGCCTTGCCTTGCCCTCAGGCAAAAGTCTAATCTAGGTATAATTATGAGGCTCAGTCATGCCTCCGCTCCTTTCAGCCCTTGCTCGCTGTACTAACTTGTCTGCACACGGAGCTTGCCAGTAAGAGACAACCTCCAATTACAGCCAATATGAGAATACTCTTTATTCGAGAAAATGAGTTTGTCAGCACTTGGTTTTATTTGAGGCTAGCCAGTGTGCCTTCAATGCACATTAGAACAGGCTATGAATCTGCTTTCAAGAGCATACCATCTAAACCAGTTTTTCTTTCTAGCTTTCAGGTACTTTCAGGAGGTAGGCATTAGGTTAGAGTGAGCAAAATATAGGCACAACAGGATTTTCTGGGGCACTGCAAGCTCTAACTCCCTCCATGGACTACAGAAGCAGTAGCAGAAATGACAGAGGAAAGAAGGAAGACAGGAGAGAAGCATGAGGAAAGCAGAGGGAAACAAAAAGAGAGAAAAAAACCCCAAATGAGTGGGTTCTGCAGTTACAAACTGAAACTTGGAAAATCCGCAACCAAGCTGAGGTCTTGCGAGCAGTAGTCACCAAGGAGACAGGAATGTCCCTCTGGCATCTAGCATGACAGCATGGGCAGAGGATATCTCCTCTCACTTGACAGCTCCCTTTGCTAATCTTCTTTCTGAGGTGACAGAAATCTAACCCCTGCTCTCATACAGCTCTTTTGTGCCACACATTTCTCATCTTTGAGGGAAAAGCTAAGGTAAGAAACCTTTCCCACAGCCTCAAACTGGAGCTGAGACCTCCTTTAGAGCAGCCGCAGTTACAAGGCTCGTTCCTCAACTCCCCAGAAAACTACCTTTCCTGAGGATGCTGCTGTGAGACACATACCCCTTGGTGTGTCCTTATTTTCTGCATCATTCAAAATATCAAGTGATGATAAGGGACATGGAGGCAATTGCAATTTATGTCTTACAAGAAGCACGGATCAGCCCCAGCATGGAATGGTGTGTGGATAACAGCTGCTTACAAAAAAGGCCTGCAGAGGAGTCTGTGGTGAGCACAGCTGTTGATGGCTGAATCCTGCAGGATTACCCCCAGGATTTTGCTCAAAACTTGTAATCTCTCACAGGACAGTAAAGCTGGAGGAGCTGGATATCAGGTTCCTACCAGTGCAAACACTGTAGAGCACTCACTGGTTTTGCAGCCAAGCATTGTGTTTTGGGGGGGTCACATCCTGACTTGGCACCTGTAAAACCTTCCCTCTACCACCATGAATTTCCTCTGTCAATGTAGGAAATGGTATTTTAGAAATGATAGTGCAAACTGTAAACACATTTATGGGAGTTATTTGTCACATTCTTCTTCCTGTAAAAGCCAGGCCTGCTTACTATCATGAGTCCAATTGTTCAGACTGCTGAGGGAGAGTTAAAAAATGATACAAAATATAATTTGGAAATAGGAAAAAGTTGCTTTTCTATACATTACAGCTACAGCTGTAGGGTTAAATCTCTTACAATCTATCAAAACCACTGCCCCACTGGAAGGGATGTTCTCAGCTCCTTTCAAGTGAGATATTGGGCCTTATCCCCACACAGGGCTGGAAATGGCTTATCTGGGCCACTGGCTGCCGCCAGCCTGCTTCAGCTGAAGAACTTCCAGCCCAACATCAATTTTAGGGTCTCAGTAGGGATGATTAAAACACAAAGCTGCTTTGTTTTCAATTCTGCCAGCTATCTGAAACCACTCAGGAGTGTGTGGTGCCAGAGACAAGCCAGGAAATGGATTGAGGGCAGAGAGATCTCTGATAAATGTGTTTGATTGTGGTCAGCATTGCACAGGAGCAGGATACACATCCCAAAAGCTATTTCACATGTGCCTTACCCATTTGGTGAGACAGGCTGGGATCTCACCCAGTTCATGTCACCAGGGCTGAACCAATCCTGCTCAGAGATAGTGGTTTGATGCACTGTAACACAGGATGTTGCAAGGATAACCCTTGCCTATTGACAGACTCATATTTGATGGATCAGTGGAATTACTTTGCAAATTTTACAAGCTTCGAAATCTCCCTTTGAGACACTGAAACGCATCAGTAAATTCAAAATTATCAGTGCAAGGACGATAGCCTGGGTAGTGGGCAATATTAACTAATGAAAGATGCAAGCCAGTAACATTGTAAGCACACCACAAAGCAGGACATCTGTTTGCTGAATAAACAGCCCTGATTCCTTCAGCACAGGTTACACAGCACAGCTATTCAATTACCACAAGACAATCAAAAGCAGCCGAGCAATCCAGCGGCCCAGAAGAATGGCATCACTTTACATGATAAGAAAACCCTGACATCGCTCTGTTCAGGTTCAACTAAAACTGCACAAAGCAGTTTATCAGCCATTTTGAGGCAATGTTCTCTTTCTGCATCCGTCTTCTTACACAATTCCTCTAAGAGGTGCACCACAAATATTATCCAAATTCATGGTCTCCAAAGGCTGCCCAGTGTTGGGCTACCGCCCATGTGGGGAGCGGCGGGCAGTGCGTCTTTGTGCTCCCTGCTGGAGCCAAGTCTCAAACAGGCTAATGAATACCCCCCTGACATTGGCACCACCTTGTAATTGCCTGAGGAAAAGGTGGGGCAGTGAAACCAACCTGTTTCAAAGGCAGCAAACTCTTAATTACCGGGTTAGTAAGTATAAAACAGTTTCAGGCAGGCAGAAAATACAAACAGTCATCTGTTGATGACAGGGCTTTTAATGACAAATCTGCTGGCTTTGTATGACATCATGCCAACGTGACATGCTGAAGCCGTGTACTGAAAATGGGGAGAAGGGCACAGATGAATGGGTGGGTGTGGAAACGAGCTCCAGAAGGACTTCTCTGTTTCACAGTGTAACCACATGAATTACTGCACAAGAGCTTACAGTAAACAAAGTATTTGCTATCTCTTAGAAAGATCACAGCAGCAGCAAAACAGCTCACAGAAGAAAGAATCTGAGTCAGTTCAAAACAAAGAAAGTACTGTAAGGAAAATTCAAGAAAATACGAGACTAGACATGGCAGAAGAGGATAAACTGTCAGGCAGATTCCTGCTGCAGGGGCTCACAGCATGGGAGCTCATGGGACCTACTTGTTCCAGAGGTTATGAGTCCATAAAATACCTGATGGAGACACTGCTACCCTTCAAGTGCCAGAAGGGCACTGCTAACATTGCCCTTTCATGGCTGGACAGCAATTATCTCCATTTACAAGCTACCAATATCTCCTCAGCAGCATAGCTGGCCATTCACAAGCACCTGTTTAAATCAGAGGGGAGCAGGATGGCTTTGCAGAGGCAGGTGCTCCCCAGAGTAGGACAAAGCAGCGCCTCCCAACTCACTCTGATGAGGAATCAGGCTGTGCTCCTGCCAATTCCCTGCACTGCTTCTCTCCATGTGCGGTGCTAAAGTAAGGCAGTCAGTCACTGCAGCAACCTGTCCCCTCCCAGGGCTGAGCACCCTGCATTTGCCACACACTGGCACCCAGTGCTCCCTCCCACCCGGGGGCAACCTTGGTGCTCCAGGCTCGAGGAGGCACTGCAGCCCAATGGGATGAAACAAGTTGTTTGTCCCAGTCCTTAGAGAGATGCTGCTGACATCCAACCAACCTTCCTTCAGGCCTCATGACAACTCTTGACGTGCCACAAGGAACTGATCAGGACAAAAGATGATGCCATAGATGTACGACATTAGGAAATTTCCATTAAGACATACGTCCTTTCCTTTGAGAAGCACTGCAGCACGTCACTACCAAAGCTCTCCAGGATACGCCAGACATAGCCATGGATCAGCCATAGCTATCCCTAAGTTCTCGTGGGGTAGCTAACCCAGTCTAAGTCAGGCTGGGACACAGAAAAGAGCCTCAGCTCTAGAGGCACTGATGAGGCAACAGTTGTCACTCTCCAACATGGCTGTCTCTTAAGCACAGCCCGAGGGAAGGTGTGAGAAAAGTCCCTCTGGTGAAAGTTCCATCCACCACCACGGCCTTGCACACCTCTGATCCAGCATCTTCACAAGCACTGCAAGCTCTGCTGAGATGACTGAGTCTTAGCCACAGCTTCAGTGGGGAACAGGCAATTCCTCTCCCCCTTCACAGAAAACCTCGTGCTTGACAGAGGCAACACAAAGATGATTAACAGCTGCTAAGCTGATCTAGAACAGAAGTAAGTATTCAGTCACAAACCTGGCCAAATTGAAGGTATGTACCCATAACCTACTGCTGCAGTTCTTAGCTCAGGGATCTTTCTAAGTAGTATCAACTTCTGCCCTGTTTTGTGTTAACTGTGGAGTTTGCTACCAACTAGGAGGCCTCAACCCATCCTGGAGGAAAACGATTATTTACACCTTGATCAGATTAGATTGCAACAGTCAGAGATGGCATTTACGAAATCCCTACTACCACAACATCCATCACCTCTTCCGGCTTTTCATTCTGGCTTCCTGATAATGACAGTCACATTTGCTAAACTCAGGTTTTCCCAAGACTGAGACCAAATATATCTAAGAGAATTCAAAACCTCAGTAAGGAAGATTATAGCAGAAGCTTCTCTGCTCAGGCCAAACTCTATGCTACAGCCTCTCCAAACTGATGACACAGCCTCGCAGGGTGGTAGGAAGTGTGATACAAAGCCTCAGGATGGGGGAAACAGCCTAGACCTCCTGCTCCAAACCCAAGACCACTACTCTGCCATGAGTGTAAAGCAATGTCCACAAACAATTCAAAGCCAAAGAGACATCAAAACAAAGCACCAAAGCATTTTCCTCAGAGACCAGAGAAACTAGTCACTCATGTTAATAAAGTACTAAAAAGGGCTTAGACTGTAGGGCACTGAGAGACACTTAAAGGTTCAGTGTGTAGCACAGCAAAAACTACATCAAGAAATGTCAAAAATGGGGTTGAGGAAGAGCTTGCACACAAATAAAACAAAACATATCTGCAATATTCCCTGGCTGAGCAAGCATCCTTTTTTTAAACCCTTGTTTTGTGATCAAAACCACCCTTTTTAATTTCCTCCCTCAAAATTACAGCATAATTTCAAGTAGGTGAAAATAGAGTTTTCTGGGTCATATCCAACAGCTGATAAATAAGGCTAGGCTCTTTCAGTAACTACTACAAAAAACCCCTCATCAGCTGGAAGTATGCATTGAAAAAACTCACAAAAGTTCTTCAAACACATGAATTCAGAAGGGTTTTGCAGCCAGCTATTAAGACTCCATAGTAAAGGAACAGTAAAAGTCGACCATGCTGTGCTTTCAGGCAGGACTGTGCCATTTGTTGGTACCAGCTGTTGAATATAACTGCCTGTAGAACTGTTTTCAAACCATTGTTGCTTTTTAATATTTTATCCTGAGAAACACAACATAACTATTACTACTGCATGTTTCCTCGTGACAGAATATATAAACACACTCCCACTAAAACACACCCCAAACTTCAATCTTTACAAGGAAAAGCATGGAAACAGCTCTTACTTGTATTCAAAGTCAGTTATAAATCCACTGCATTTTTCATACTACCTGCACTGATGTGAGGTGCTATTAGCATAGAGATTTTCATTTTTAAGATGTGCAATCAATAATGCATTACCATATGCCATTAAATCCAACGCGTGGTTAAATTAATGGAGCATTTGACTTTTGATCCATGTATGTTTGGTTGCAGCTCAGTGCAGGGAAAAGTGCATGAGAACAGAGTTAATCTGACAGCAGAGCTCTCCCACGCTTTCTAACATCAAGTTTCAGATTAAAGTGAAGCATTCCTGTTGCCACTCAGCTGGAATACTAAACCTATTCATTTACACTTCACAGGCCAGAATGCAAGATTTTCGGTCACTTAACTCCTACTGAAAGGGCTGGATCATGCTAAAATCTGATTTCTGTTTAGCTTCTGCAGCCTGTTGCATCATTGTCAATCCAGTGGCTTCTCCTTCTCTGGGGAACATCACAACCTGTCAAAGCATCACCGGCCAGCAAGTCTCAAGCAAAAATTGATTAGAGATGGGAAAAAGTTGTATATTTTGACAATATATCCTGCTGAGAAAGGCTTCTTTTCCAGCAATTGTTCTAATATGGCAAAGAAAAAGCACTGCTTTTCCTTGTATCTAAGCTACTGAAAAAGTAAGGTAATCAGACAAACATGGATAAATAATGACTGTTGACTTTTTAAGGAGAGAACAACCTCCCTCTTGTCTGTCTTCCACCCTCTCCAAAATCCCCAAACAAAAACCCTTGAGGCACCAGGTGACTGGAAGTTGGCAAACAACAAGGGGATTGAGAGCACTCTGTCAGTTTGCAGACCACACCAGGCTGGGCGGGAGTGTTGATCTGCTGCAGGGCAGGAAGGCTCTGCAGAGGGATCTGGACAGGCTGGATTCATTTGCTGAGGCCAGCGCTATGAGGTCCAGCAAGGCCAAGTGCTGGGTCCTGCACTTGGGTCACAACAATCCCATGCAGAGCTACAGGCTGGGGGCTGAGTGGCTGGAAAGTTGCCCAGCTTGGAAATTGAAACCTATAGCTGTACCGGGGAGGAGCTAGGGAGTTGTTAGAGAAAACACAAAAATACTCTACTTCCAGCATTCACAACCAGCCAGAGCTTTGAAAGGAAAACAAGGATTCCCTCTGCTCCCAAAGAAGGTCTCCCTGAAACACCTTTTTGTTCTCTGATCTCAAAGACTAAAGTAAAACTTTTTGGAGTCAACCTCCAAAATTGCCAAGCTATGGGATGGAGTTGCTCTGTGATGCCACCAGACTTTGAATCCCAAAGCCAGCAAAGTGTGTGGGTGTGGGAAAGGAGAATGAACACAATTCTTACAAAAGCAAGGCTCCTCTGCAGCCAACAAGCTGAAAAGCATCAGCCTAGGTGCTCAACAGCCTGCTCTGCTACCTCCCCATATTGCCTCTTCCCTTACTCTACGCTCTTCCTCCTGCACCATCCTTTCTTGCCACTTTCCATAGATTCTCATGCACATGGCTCTGTCTGCCATTTCCTTAATTGTAGCAAACTGTTCTGAGCAAATGCTCATAAATCATATAAAACTATTTTTAATAGCTAGCAAAATTAGTACATAGCACCAGTCCCAGTAAAGGCCAATATAGTAAAACACAAATTAAATATATAGTCCAAGGCATTATTTCTTGATAGTATTCAGAAAGAAAATAACCTTTAAAAACCTTTAAAAAATATTCACATGTTGACATCAGGCAGCTCTATGACTGTCAAAGTCTCTCACGTACCTTTCTTTCAGAGAAATTCTATTTCAAATGAAACAATAAATGTGAAGTTTCAGTGGACTTGTGCTATTGCAGCCTGCTCAGGCACAGAGGGCCTGCTGGCATGGAAATCACTTGAGAGCTGTGAGAACAGCTTTAATTTAACCTCAACGCCAGACAGATCAGTGATATGGCATCACTGCTTTCCATGGAGAAGTTTTAAAATACTCCATCACAGAAAAAAATCTTGGGTAACTAACTTTATTTACTTAGTGGGGAACTGACATTTTATAAAAGGGAAAACACAGCAAGCCTTGACCGTAGTCAAAGACAGAAATATTCTCTTATTATGAGTTTTATGTCTTATGTTAAGCCATTGCTTTCTAGAAGATCCATTAATTGCACTGTCTCCAACATCACTTTAGATGGAGACTCTGGTTACCACAACAGTCTTTCTGAGACAGTAGGATGCAGAAAGGCCCCCAGCTAAAGACCACAGTAAGCCAGTGGCTACATGCAAACACAAGCAAGACATTGTTGCCAGACAAGTGATGATTTTTAATGCTGGGATGATGTAACTGCTGAGAGTTTAACAGAGGACATACTCTTCTTTCTACAGATAGCAAGTGTTGCAGAGGCTCAATATCCTATTTACTGCTTTGCCACAACACCCATCCTTTCAGAAAGATGTGCAATAAAAGGAGTGGCTGACAATTTCAGCCAAGGTTTTAAACTAATCCCCAGTGCAGGCCCTCATGAATTAAAGAGCATGCAGCAGATAAATGGAAAACTGGCAGTGAAACCACATCAAGACCAAGTGGATAAAAAAAATGGCACCTCTTGGCTCCTGTGGTACTCATCTTAATATAACCAAATGCAGGAAATCAGATGAAATTCCTTTGCTGTTCAGGGAAAATGTATTTCCTAACTTTAGACATATTTGCTGTTAGTCAAAGGCTCATTTTATCAAATGACTACTACAAAAATTGTGGGTTTCCTTGCCCTTTTCCCTGGCAATAGAGGAGGGCTGCAGTTTGGTGGCACGGGACTCTGACTTGCCAGGTGCAAGGTTGTGTTTTCTTTAAATATGGTCCCTACCTTTTCCCCCAAAACGTTACATCTGCAAAATACAGACCAAGAAAGCTACACAGATACCTGCATTTGGCAAGCTTCAGCTTCACTGTGCTGGAAAATTAAATTAAGGAAAGCTTTAAAAAGGTTTTTCCCCCTCTTGAAAATGGGAGGATTGTTGGCCTTGAAGTCTTAAATACAAACTGCTATTTTTCCATTGCAATGTAATTCCAGCTTTTTTTAGGAGGATCCCTGCACTAGCTCCATACACTAGTGGCTGTAAGAAACAATCTCCACAGTAGCTATTAAGGTTTCCTTAATTCTTCTTCTTTTCCATATGGGAAATCACAGAAGGGGGCAGGGAGGAAGTAGCCACTGTGGACTTCCCAGGATCTACTCCTGCAATAAAGTCAAGGTTCAGGATAAACAGAATTGAGAACAGCTATAAGGGGACATTGGGCTTTTGCCCTATCCGAGTATTATTTCATTCCTGACTGACTGGCAGGCAGATTTGACAGGCAGGGGCTAAAGCTCCATGGGGCTGCAGGTCTCAGAAAATGATTACAGGGGAATTGAGTGCATGAATTGGTTTGTCTCCCTTGCTCTGCACCATCTTTCCTTCTGCCCCTCACATTCACACATGGCTACAATTGTTCCTGCCAGCCCTCTTTGAGTGTCTTGATGCAAGGTACACAGAGCCTGGCTTGCAAGAGCCTGCAAGTCCTACAGGACTCTCCAGGCCCGCATTTCCTTAAAACCCTCACATATTTACACTGAGAGCTTTAAAATAAGGGTGATGTTACTGTGGTTTTTTTCCATTTCCTGGTGTGTATGAAGTATCCAGCCCTGCCGTGGGACAGGATGTGGCACCTCTGCCCCACTCCGCAGGTACGTGCAGGGGTGTCTGGCTGGCCATGGCTGAGCAGTTCCTCATACTTTCCCACATTTTCAGCATGGAGATGCTGCATTTGGAGCCACACAGTCGCAGTACGTGCTTTTGCTGCTGCTGCCAACTCAGGAAACTGTTGCTACATCTTTCTTTAACTCAACTCAGGTTAGACCAGATTTTCCAGCACAGATAACAATTGCACTATTTACATTTCATACACCTAAAGGGCAGACATCCTGGCTTTGCTGGAGCAGATGTCTTAGAAGGAAGCTCAAAGACTAAAAAAGCATGTAAAAGCCACAGCAGCCTCTGTGACCTGCTCCAGCACGGCCCAGGTGATTCTGTCTGCACAGACTGCCCAAGCAGCTGACACACACGGAGCTGCTCACTGCAAGGTGTCAGAAACGATAAAGCAGCAGCGCGGTTTGATTTACTGCCGGGCAAACACCGGCTGGCACTGACCACACACGGAGAGGTCAGGCAGCGCTGTCCTTTCTTAGCATGTCAACCATCGCTGTGCTAGCACACTCACGGATTAGACTCCCAAAGCTGGATATGTGAGCATGCTGGGGTATAGCTAATTGGAAATAGGCCCTGAATTCCTAATAACCTAAGTTATGGTCCCTGGGATTTATGCCAAATTAAAGACAATTAATTCTCCTCTCTTGATTATTACACACCTTAACAGCTCTGTCCTTGAGTCCGTTCCATCCTTGATGTGCAGAGCCTTTTAGCTCAGTCTCTAAAATTTCATGTGCATGAAGAACGGTTAGTAAGAAAATTCTGAATCAAATCCGAGTTACTGTATCAAAATCTCTCATGTTTTACAACAGCAAAAAACACAATTGGATTCAAAGCCTACTTCAGATCCTAGATTATAAAGGCATTTGCTGCATAGCCTCTGCACTATAGTCTTTAGAGGCCTTAAACAATTCCACGTTTCCCTTTAAGATGTTCTTTTAAAATACCACACAGCAGTACATACAGATAATCAGGACTGTTTTCATTAAATGATTTCAGTGAAGTTCACTGGCTTTATTTGATATACAAAAGACTATTTAACCTTCTCCCAAGACACTCTACTGATGTAATTACAAGCAAGAGATGAGGCACGGCTCTCTCAGCTGCAACCACTAACAGAGAAGAAAACTTTCTGTAAGCAGAGGCCGCTCTAAGTCTTTCCTAGAGGATATAAGAGGCAGGTATCTCCTTGCAGATAAGAATATAATCCTTCTTTCCTCACTATACAGTGCGCAGGCTACTGGAGTCAGGACAATTCAGCTAGAGGGAGAGTGCTGGCACTCCTGCCTTAGGCATCCCTCACGCACAAAGTAAACAAGACCATGTGTCCCTTTTCAGAGTATCAACAGGAAACTCTGTGCAGGGCACACTCTACTGAAGCCCTAAACACGTAGATGTCATTTTCAGAACTGATGGGGCTCCAGGCTCAAGGCTGCCTGGGACACAGGGGGATACCCTTGCCAAGGACATAAGTGGAATTGGCAGAATCTCAGCTGCTCACTTTTACTGAGCTAACTACCGGTACAAAACGCCAGGAGGAGACACCCTTCACAACGAGTCTCTGATGTTGCAGATGGTCACGGGGGCCTCAGACTCCTTGGGAAAACATCTTTCCATTCAGAGAGGGGTTTTTAGACCCACGACCTGCCTGAGGGAAAACAAAGCAGATCCTCATCCTATCTGTGAAAACCAACACAATTCAGTCTTCTCCAGACAGTGCTCAGTTCCTCGTGATCAGACCCATGGCTCAGCATCTGGAAGATCTCATGGGTTTCTCTAGGAGACAAAAATGGCAGGGAAACCACAGACCCATGCAATCTGAGCCGCCTGCTCCTGAGGCTTTCACCCTGCAGACAGGGCTCTCCAGCAGACACACAGGCAGCTGTTGGGATTTTTACCACATCTCCCCACAGCAGACCTGAGGCAGATCTCTACAGAGCCTATCCAGAGGAAATCATTCCCTGTGACAAAGTAGGAAGAGAATGTCCCAAAAAAAGCCATGAATGTTGCCATATGAGAGCTGTAAATCCCCAGTTTCACACTGCCTGTTGAGTACTTGACCTAAGGCTAATACAACTCTCTAAAATGTTCCACTTCCTAGGTTTCTTTTTTCTTTCTCCTCTCTTTCTGCTGATTCCACGCCTTGTGATAGAAAGGTGCATCCTAAAATAACAGAAAGAGCTGGGGAGAGGAAATCTCTAAGGTAATGTGAGGCAGGGAGAGCAAGGAAGCTCCCCCTCAACTTGTGGCTCACGAACAACCCGCAAATGAACACACGTTTGCCATCCCACACATTCAAGCAGCAAGCAAAACCAGAAAAATAAATGAACCAAGTGAAAGTACAATTTTTATTTGGTACTGTGAGGCAACATTATACTGGATAGTCTACTAATGTTTTTCAGAGAGATCAGAGAGCCCTTTGATTAAAACATGTGAGAAACCCTGGGTTGGGAAATGGGGCCCCTACCAATCTGTGAAGCTGAGCCACCAAAGGCACAAGCTTTGGACCCAGACCCTGACACATCGAGTACAAAGGGAATAGCTTGACTCTCCCCTGCAAACCACCTGCAAACAGAACAACAGTATCATTTTACATTTACACTGAGAATAGAAATTAAATTAGGAAGTAGATTTTGATCATGCAGTGACCTTTAAAAATGACTGGGAGAAGAATATATTAGCCACCATTATTTGCTTTGGTACAGATCCCTCCTGAAGGTAGCTTTGTGTGCAAAATATTATTGCTAATTTTGTTTCATGTTTTCAAACTGCTTTTAAGAATCTAAGATGACTCTTATTTTCCCACAGACAAGCTTTGCTGTCTTCTTATTTCATCTAAGTACAAATTGGGAAAAGTGCTGCAGCTGAACTTAAAGAAACCTGGACAATTTTATGATATTTAATAACATTTGTAGCTATAAAGGCTAAAAACACAAAGGGTAATGAAATCTCACACTCTGGTGCTTAATGTATTCTTTTCCCCTTGTCCCACATGCTGAACCCTGGAACCAGTTTACATCAGTAGAGGAAGGAGAAAACACCCTCTCTTTGGAGACGCACACGGAGGGGCTGGCTGCGGCTGGAGGTCACTCTGGGAGTCACAGCTGGGCACACTCAGGGCAAGCTGCGATGCCCTGCAGTCTCCTCTCACTCAGCTGTATTTATGACCGCCATCAACACATTCACAATTTCAGCATTTGTTTCACAAATCTTTATGCGTTTTCCAAATGAAAGTGTGCTTTTCTTTCTTCCTGGCTTAAGCAGGTTTATGGAAAGACTGCCAGAAATTGCACCTGGTTTATGGCTTCAACAACATTTCTTTTCAGCACCCTCGCTTCTTCCTCACTTACATAAAACTGCAGAGATTATGCAGAATTCAGGTTTGTCTTGTGACAAGCTCTTTGAAAAGTCAATACCATTTAGAATCTGCTTTGACCTTGCATTTAGACAGACATAATATCATGTACAACTCCATCCTGCACACAAACTCCCTTATTCATGTGTCAAGAAAGACAAGGATTTTGACTGCTAATGCCTTCCTTGTCTTTGTGTGCGAGGCCAGATTTGCCTGTATTTCAAATTAGGGCAGGTTTGCACTTTCAAAATTTGGTAACCTCTTAAAGTAGCCACCTTTGTTTTAATTTAACCCCCCCCCCAAATTAACAGTGTAATCACTGTGCTGTGGACCATGAACCATTTATTAGCATCATCTCTAAGACGTTTCATCCTTGCAAAGGTTTCAGACACTGGATGGCCCTCGGCCGCTTATTCTTTCACCTTTCATATGTGGTATTTTAAGTAGTTAAGCCTGAACTATCTACCCTATTACAAGGGATGCCACACAGAACAAGGTGACAGGTTGTACCAGATGAGCCAATAGTTCTTTATGAATCAATGAACATCTCAGCACAGATCTGAAGTTCCAGCAGTTTTTCCACTTCACATGTACCCAGTTTCAATTCTCTGGGGTTGCATTTTTGTTCCACTGCTTAACTGCATCTAGCCCAAATTTCTTCATTCTATGTCCACAATAACATTTTATTGGGTGTGTCAATGTGGTCCACCTTTGGTAGGCTGTCTCTCAGGAACACATTCCTGCTTTTTGAAACAATCCTGCTATGAAGGACAGTATTTCATCTGGCTTTGCACTTTTCTGGACTAGTCCTTCTAGCTATTTATGCAGTTACTTAACACCATCTACAAATAGCAGCAGATATAATGAAAAAAAGCATAAAAAATCTTGTCCAGTCCTAATCATCTGTCCACAGAGCTCACTATTCCTACAATGGTCTCATTACTGTCTGTATTTTAGTCAACAGACTAAGGACTGAAATCTTATATATTGTCACTACCTCAACTAACAGGAAACATGAAGTTTCCACATCTGTGCACATGAGGCAGGGAGCAGCCCACAAGAATGTGTCTTGAGCTGTTCAACAGGCCCTACGGCTGTGGGGATGCAGAGCTGCCACATCCCCATTTGCCTATCTCAGCAGGGGCTGGAGCTCTTTGGTGGAGTATAGAACACAGGTTTCTACAGCACCCGGAACTAAGCAGGGGTGTAGAGAAAAGTACAAACAGGCAGGGAAAAAGTAATTGCTCTGGAGGGTTTGGGGACATCTTGGGAGCAGAGAATGTGCTCCACAGCTGACAGGGGTCAGAAAGGTCCCTGTGCACCTCCCAGCTGCAGTGAAAAAAATCTGCTGTTCCTCGTGGAGAGGTGGCAAACACTACTCTGAATGTTTCAGCAGGTTGCAACAGGCTGTGGCTCTGGTGGGACAGGTTTGTCAGCACTGTCTGAGCTGTGTCCCTGACAGCTCTCCCCAGGGCTGATCTCCTGAACAGGAGGAGTGGAGGTCCAGGCCAGGGAGCTGATCCCCCTCATGCCCCGGGGCTGAGGAGATCAGCAAAGCTAACCAGCTGCAGCATGCCACAACCAGGTGGCTGCCGGCACTTTATCTTGCCTGGCTTTGTATTAGAATTGGACTAAGTGAGCTGATCAGTTGAATGATGAGAACCATTTGTCAAGCCAACCTGCAAATCGTGCCGCACCTCCCCTTGGTATGGAGGTGCTGGAGGCTCTTCCCAGGAGCGTGCTGCAATCCTGCCTGCTGCTGCTTTGTGAAGAGCTCCTCATAAACTTGCCCATTTGCAAGCCACATGCAGCACAAGGCATCACTACAAACTCATAATTAAATTCATTACTCCATACAATTTTAAGCCATTCTTCAAATAATTACAGTAATTTGATAAGCAGAAATCACATAAACCTGCTGCAGTTTTATCTCTCCCATTTGCTGTCTGAAGGAAAATGTGAGTAATTAGTCGGATGATAACAGTTTGGGTTATGCAAGCAAAACAAAATTAATATGATCCTTACTCAAAAAACTCTAAAATAAAATGAAACCGATGACTCCTTAGGCAGCATGGGGTGGAAGTGAGGAGAATGGCAGCAGCCAACGGGAGCAAGAGGACGGCAAAGCCGCACTGGCTGCGCTCCCCACGGCGCTGCACAGGCGGGATGCTCCCGGGAGCTGCCGACCTGCAGCTATCGCTCCTCTCTCCCAGGAAAGTCACGTCAGGTAACCTTGGTAACTCCAAGGCAGGGGAGGCGGGAGGCGAAAGCTTCCTGCAATATTCACGGGACCATGACAGAACATTCATTAGCACTCTAATGTCAGGAGGAATCAGCAGCCCGGGTGGCCGTGCCGCCCCACTCTGCTTCTCACCTTGTTTATGAGGTTCCTGACCTTTCCTGCTAGGAAGCAGCAAGTCGGGAAACTGCAGCTCACGGCACGGCACGGGGAGGACGCAGCAATGAAAGATTCACACCTGCAGGCTTCTCCGGTGTGCTCGAACTCACAAATCAGGAACCAGGGAATGTACAACACACAGCATCTCTCACAGGCCCTGGCCATCCTTTGGGCTCACCTACCCCTCAGGCTGCTGAGGCAAATCCACTGCAGTCATGAACACTGCAAGTGTCAGGGACCCACCGTGATGTGGCCACAAGGACTGTGCCAGCACCCTGCTTTGCACTGGGGGCAAAGAGAGATAACAAGAGGTGGAACTCGAGGATATGAATATGTTGTGATGAGCACAGACTCCAAATCTCTGGGTGCCTTGTGTCCTGCTCTGTTCACACAACTGCAAATTTGGAGCTGGAGATGGCAGAAGTCCTCTCTGCACACCCACAGGCTCTCTGAATCCCAAAAGATCGTAGGTGACTGAAGAGTTAACAAATCCAAGAAGGCCAGGGATGAGTTTCACTAGAGATAAGGAAACATGGAGTATATACTAGGCTGAAATAGAAATGCGGCCCGGCCACAAGATCAATAAAGAGGAGAAGGCCAGAGCTGTGGTTACTTGGAGCTTGGATTAAGAGCTTCATCGGGTTTCTGCAATCAGATCTGATGATCCCACCAAAGGAACAAAGGGAAGGCTCCAGGCCCTCATTTCAGAGAAGCAAACGAAGAGTCATCAATTTTCTGAAAGTGACTTTATGCCTCGTTAAGACCCATCTAAGTTATATACAAGATGACTTCCAAGTAATGAAAAAATGAATCTGCAGACAGTTCTTATTTTTTTTCTTTTATTTCCTCAAGGAAGTGTCTCCAGCCAGCCTGAAACCAAACACTTCTTTTGAGGAAAAAATTCCCATCCCTACAGAGAGATATTTCAAAATGAGCACTTCAGTTTTAAATGTAGCTGCACCTGTCACACTCTTCTTCCCTAGAGCTTTTAGCAGGCCAAGAAAAGTGATTCAAGACCTAAGTATCACACATAATAAGCAATTTACAAACTGAAGCAAGATTAGCTTTAAATACCACACTTTCCAGAGGAATCGATCTCAATATGGCAGCCTCACAGTTATTTTATTTTTTTGAAAAAAGATCTTAAAATGAAAGGAATTTCATATCCTTAATTCAGAAATAAAGAAGAAATTCCTGAGTAAGCAAGTTCAATGCAACATCAAAAGGGGAGGAACAATACACTGGGACAAACCCCCACACATTCTTTTAACTTGTATTTTACCAGCTGCTAAAATTAGAGTCAAATATGAGTGCATGAAAAAAAAAATATATATATCACAGAGGCTTAATAATCCCCTTCCACTGCACAGCCATGGCCTGTGACCGTGGACAAGGTGCTGGGCCAACTCGATGGCTGTCCAGGCACTGGTGTGGTTCTGCTGCTGCCCTCCATCCCCAGAGCCACACACCATGTGGGGGACAGGCATCATCTGTCCCCTGGGACGCTGAGTCAAAACTGAGTCATCACCAGGAAGGATGCTGCTTGGAATCTTTCAGAGGAGATTTAAAAAAATTATGAAAAGATTCCTTCACTGCTGGAGAAGCTGCATCACAAGCGCACGTGTGTCGAAGTTTGGGCTCGTGGGCGGGAGTGTGCCACCTGGGCTGTGAAGCTGAATGCAGCACCTGCATCACTGAGCGGGCTGGAGGCAGGAGGGGATGTTTTGTGTTACCCCCAGCACACATATGACAGCTGCACCAAGACAACTTCTCATCAATTCCTGTAGTCCAGGGCTTCAAACAACTGTTTGCTTTGCTCAGGGAGGAATTTTATTTGCAATGTGCCCATGGTTTCGCTTCCTTCCCTGCTTTCCTTGAAGCAGCAGAGAGCAGCCATAGCTGCATCATGCGGCTGAAAAGGGTGGTGGTTGGGGTGGCATCAGGAATGATCCCATGAAACATGCAGAAAGCTGAGGGATCAGAAATAGTAATGGATCTCTCGGGAGAAAAAGCAGATGAGGCCTGTGGGAAAGGAAGGGCTGCTTCCCCACCAGGGCAGCCCAGTGCAGCTTTCAGGGATGGCATGAGCCCCTTGCAAACACCCTCCTTACTCCACCTGGGCCATGGTGTCAGGAGCTCCCCTGAATCTCCTGTACTCCCGGGATGGGCTTCTGTGCAATGAGAAGCTTGTGTGTACCACAGGACTATCTGGTGACTGTCTGAGATGTGAGGACATCGGGATAGATGACCTAATCTCCCTTCTGATCTCATGCTACTGAAATCTCAGGATTCTGCTGACACAGCAAAGCTGGCAGCAAACTCTGCTATTTCAGCTGTGCGTCTTCACCAGGGTCTGTAATCAATACGAACGAATCAGGCAGCAGGAAACAACTGCTGCCATTTGGGCTGCTTTAACCAGATCTGATCCTGAGTGCCTGCCAGAAAACAGCTGAAAGCCACAGCTCGGGTGACGGCAGTGTGTCCCAGCAGCCCTGGGACAGGACCACGCTGCTGCAGCCTTGCAGACAGGGCAGCTGGCAGAGCACGGCAAGCCTGCGGCGCTCCAGACATTTGTCACAATTATTAGGGATTTACAAGGACAGGGATCGTGTCAGTTATCTGTAATTTCACTCTGAATGCTACCCCTCTCCGGAGGTGGCAGTGTCTGAATTAAGTCACCCTGTAGGGAGAAGTGAGATTGGCCATCGAACGCCTCTTTGACAGACACCTCACCTAGACAAGCTCTTTTGCGCAGCTCCGAAATGGCGGCTGGGGCCTTGGAGGAAGTTAGTGTCCAGCCCTGCAGGCAGCCTCACAGCCCTGTGAGGGGTGGTGACCAAAGACTAAGCCCAGCCTGCTGCAAGTGAGCACATCCCCCATCTTGGCCATGCTAGGGATGTGCAGAAAGTACTAAAACGAAATTAAGAGCTCAGGGATCTGCCCTAGCTGGCTGTCTTTGCAGAGGATTGGCAGCCACAGCTACTGGTTGTGCAGGAATGGTTACCCGTGCAAATCTCCAAGCCAGCAAAAGCAACACCCCCAAAAGCAGAGCACAAAACACTTTGAAGAGGAGGGATACCATGTGGTGAGGGACACACTTGGTTGCAACACTACCTGGAGCTGCCCCACGTACACCCAATCCAAAACCCACACTGCCCTGTTTTGATTTGCCCAAAACCAGTTTGTACCACACCAACACAGCAAGTGCTTTGCTCCCTTTGCTAATTACAAAGACTTAGCTCTTGGAATGATACCCAATTGTAAGCAATGATTTTTGCAAATGCAACAGCTCATCTTTTCCGTACATGAAACCCTGAAACTCTGCAAGAAGGAAGCACTCCAGGGGGAATACATAATGTAGTAGGAGGCATGGCACGCACCTCTTTCTATGAAACTGCAATCCTAAGGCTTCCCAGTTCACACAGTTCCATTTATTGTACTACAGAGGGATTTTCTGCACTAGCAGAAATCTGGTGCAATTCATTTCATAATAATAAAAAACCTCTTGAAATGTGTGTTTTTAACAGTTGTACTAGTTTTTGTTATACAGTATCATGGTAGTTCTTTCTGCAGGGCTACGTACTGAGGAACAGAACGGTACCGCTATTGCTGCTCTTTGGATCATTAAACTCCTGTCTTTTAAAGCAATCAGTTCTTGCTGATTCATGTTTAACTTTTCAGAGATGATTATATGAATTCTTATTACCCATTATTTCATGCGTGTTTTCAACAATCCTGAGTTTTAAGAGGACATCACTATTACCGTAACTTCCCATGGGATACTCATTTGAGGACATTAATTTTGAATGTTCTACAGCACCTACAGCAATCCCAAAATTCACAAACTGTATTTCAGTGGTATGTATCTACCCATGGCGACTGGCCAGTGACTGTATATTTATGACTGATTAACTGCCTTGTTTTCAAGTGGAAGAACCATCTAGTACAGGGTACTAAGCAGGAGTTTTGAAGGGATTCTGAATTCAAATAAATATGTACCTTGGGGATAGCAGAGAGAAGGCTGTAAACTCTCACAGCTTTCCTAGAAAACTATCTCAAAGCATTCTAGTTGAATTTTTCATTTAGCAATCTGTATTTGAGTACTTCTTAGAGACTGGTTGGCTATAATTAAAAATATTCCTGACAACTCTTTTTCAGAAGCTGAAGGTGCTCCAGAGCATCCGTGCCAGACAGAGCTTATAAACTGCAGTGGAGACATGGAGAAAGCTTGCAGAGTTCACAGTGCAGGAGAGGAAAAGCTGCTGTGTCGAGGCAGCATATGCAGTTTATTAAACCCTGCAGGTCCAAAGAGAGTGGGCAGGACTGCCAGTCCTGAGCAATGAACAGCTCTGTACGAACAGGGATTTAGGGTGTGCTACTGCCTAGCACAGCTTCTGCCCGGCACTGCTGAGTGTCTACAACAAAGCTGCTGCCTTCTCCCCATGCTGCATATCCTCAAATGCCCAGGGAAAACTACTGATATATATATATATAAATGTGTAAATATACACATTAAAATGTCAGTTAAGTGTGTGCTGTCTTTACGGACAGATTTTCTTTTACAAATTTTGCTTGAGCTGCATATGGCTCTGTAAAAAGCCATTCTTTTCCAAGCATCCTGATTTTGAGAACCACAGTCCAGATTTTAGCACTGCACACAATTCAGCCACCACAGAAATTTGTGCTAATGAGGATATGTGCCACTGTACTGTATCATTTCACACGGGAGCAGGAAGGAGAGGAGAAAAGATGTAGAAGGTCTAGGCAAGGCAGCAACTGAAAGAACTAATAAGGACGTGCAGGCTAGCCCAGATGCCTCCCATGGGCCTGAAGTCCACAAGAATCTCAAAGATGCTCTTCAGCTCAGAAGGTGGAAACAGCCATAGCTGCCAGTTTGCTTCCCATGCTCTCCTCAGTGGAAACAGACTGGATGGGAACACAGCTGACTGGATTGGTTTGATAAGTCTTTAAACATCTTTCTGAAGAGAAAGAGTCTAACTAGGCACCAAGCTGAAGTTACTGAGCAGCTCCACCATCCCAATGATCATGCACAGATAAGCTGATCATGATGCCAGCAATGAGGGAGAAGGTCTCAATACGAATGCAACCATCCCCATCCCCTCAAAAATGACACTCATATCACATCTCAATACCAGAAAGCATTAAGTCATTATGGAAATGCAGACAGAGGCAGAAAGTAATAGGGTCCCCACCACTAGTTTTTAAATTTTGTTTTGGTTTTCACCTTGGGGGGAAAAAGGACGAAGACTCATGGTCAGGCAACTTTACAAGGACAGTATAAGGAAGACAGGATTTTCATGTTTCATCTAAACCCCTCTGGGCAGAGCTGGCATTAGGCTGAAGAGAAGTATGCCACATGCCACAATGGGAAAAAAGCAGATGGTGATAATAACAGGTAGAGCATTCCTGCTTCCCATCTCTGAGTGCTCCATTTACTCTTAACTAGCTGTTTCCTGCTCAGTGCAGCAGATATTGCTCCTGCCTGAGCACAGTCAACTGACCTGAAACACTGCAGCAAGTTCATATCATGGGACCACGGGGGTGTGGGTCTTCTTCCATCAAGCATGAAAATGACCCTAAAATCTCTCTGTGTTTTTTTTAGCTACAGCTTCAAGTAGTAGTAGACATACAATAATTTAATGAAAATAGCCTGATAGTGAGTAATGACTGCAGGAGAAAGGGTGAGCTTTGTGTTCTTAACCTAAAAATGGAACAGTGACATGATAGTTACGAGCCATTACCAGAGGAAAACAGGACATATCAAAATCCATACCTGTCAACTGTGGTTACTGACACGCCAAACAAGGCGGACAGCGTCAAATAACCTGAGAACAACCCTGCTGGCACAGGCCTAGCTTAGCCCACAGCAGTGTTCCCACAGGCCACCTAACTCAGGTGAGCAGTGGTGCTTCTGCTAAGGGAGCATGACTGGCAGGAGCCAACGAACAAAGCTAGGTTGCCTGCACCATCTGTTACCTGTCAGGCTCTCCACAGTTTGTTCTAGGGTGGTGTGTAACTGGCCGAGCTGGAGGACCGATGCTTTAGTTAAACCTTTAGTTTATGCCAGATGTGCTGGCTATGTTTTCTTTTCCTCTTAACTGACAGATGAGGAAACCTCTCTGCATTTTCTACCAGCTGTAGCACTGCAGCTACATCATTTCCTGCTCTCAGCACTGCCAATTTCACTCCAGTAACCTTGAGAAAGATTCCTTTTCTGGGAAGCTGATGACATGTGAGCCCTGCATACATGTATCCCATCTATCCATGCTCTCATTTCCTGAAAGAGCTGTTTTCAATTATGTTCCATGTCAATGGGATGAGAGTCGTGGTTTGTTGTTCGTAGTCAATCTCTAGCAGAACACAGCCTCAGAACTCAGCTCTTCCCTTTACTGTGACTTCACTGGCAAGTCCCAAAGCAGCACTGCAGGTCTGTTTTACAGGAACCTCCCAGGACCACTGCTGAGCCAGTTCCACAGCTCGCTCTCACCGGAAAGAGGAACATCCACTCTGGATCTCCCATTAGGACTCATGGCACGCTGATCCAGCAGTGTGAGTTCTAGCACAGCTACCATCTTTCTGGGACCCCAGAGCAGGGACCTGCGCTTTTACTGTAGAGGAATTTAAGTTGCCATCTGATGCAGAGGTGAAATTGCAAGATGGAAGGACCTAGTTAACCTTGTGATCGAAGCAGGGTGCCTTGCAAAGACGGAGAGGAAGATTTGCTGCTAATTTGTATGATTGCTTTCTGGGTTTTTCTCCATGCCACCTCATCGGATGTTACTTACTGATAAGCACGAATTTCATTTCGTTCACACTTCAAAATAACCCGAGTGAAAATCAGTTCTTGGCTGCTTTCAAGGAGAAAGATCTAACAAAGAACCACGAAACTGAGTTAATCCAGAAATTACCTGCTATGTTTCCAAGTAAAAATTGTAAGACCAGAAAGAGCATTTGGTCACCTCCCCTAACCCACCATAACAAATTTCATGCAGCAGCCCTTCACACTCGCCTTGTGCTTTATTTCCACGTATGCTGGGCTGAAAGGTCTTGCATAAACGTGTTCAGTGTCAGATAACATCAAGAGAGAGAGAGAAGGCAACACTTCCAGTGGCAAATCAGCCCCACTGTTGGAGATCTGAGACTTATTTCTGCTTGAATTTCTCTGGTTTCAGCTTCCAGTTATTGATTCTTGTTCTGGCTCTGTCTGATGGATTAAACAGTCATTCTTTGCAGCTAGCACCTTCTTTCACTTTAGGCAGTCATACTCCACAAATATTTCACCTCTTGCTCCTCTTTCTGCTAAGTGTAGCACACGGAGCTTCAAGTCTTTTGTTGCTTGGAATATTTTTCCATTTGTAGATTACTTCTCGTGGCCTTTTGCGTACCCCATACTGTAGTTAGGGCCTGCATTCCTCATTGTCGGAAAAAAAAAAATGGGCATGTGAACCATTTGTTACTGCACTTGTCCTTAGGGTAACTTTGGGCAGCAGAACAAAGGACAAGAACCATCTCTTAAATAAAATCTGTATTCCCAGGAAGAATGGCTGACCTCTCACTCTCATTTGTGCTTCCTTCCTTCCCAGCAACAACTTAGCTCTTCTGCCCCTGTCTTCTACAGCTCCTACACATACTCAACATGCACTTCACATATAAATGAGGCTCACTCGAAGGCTGGGATGGAGAGCAGTCCATGTAGGAAAAATCAATTATAGACCTAGGTCTATTTCTGACAGTTTGGTCTTTCACAGAAAATGTTTAATGAGGGTATTTTTAATGAAATATAACAAATGTAATTCTTTCTACAGCAATTTTGGTTTTTATATTATCAGTCCCGGCAGGATTTCAGGAGTGGCTGGCCATGGCCGTGGTGCCAGCTCCTTGTCCTTGTGAGGTGAGGAATGACTTGTTCTCCGTTGTCATTACAAGAGCATAATGTGACATTTGTATAAGCAGCATGAGAGGAGATCAGTGTTTATCATCACCTGCAACGGCTCAGGTGAGGGGACAATCTGCCCCTGTTGCACACACTGGAAACCAACACAGCACCCATGCAAGGAACCCTCGTGGGGTGCCAGGTGCAGCTGGGAGGTGGCACAGCTTGAGGCAAAATGCACAGTGCTGGTGACAGGGGACATCCAAGCATGGCATGTTTGAAACCCCCATGTTTCACCTGCAGTGTGTCACACTGCTGGAAACCAGCTGCAGTCTCCAAAGATTTTCATCTTGTCCTGAAGCTTACTCCCTGCAGACATGATGAACCCTAAAAACTCACCCCACGTGCCAGTAACACAGCACGCTAAGGAGAAGGAGGGATCACACTGAAAAAGCAGGCTTTGTGCTTGTGTTTATAGTTTCAGAGAGAGATGGGAAGATCATCCCAGGTGTGCATCACGGTCTAGGGACGACAGGTAAGCTCTGTGCCCGGGGCAGCACAGCTACAGGCAAGGTCTACAATAGTGAACGCAGCAAAGGCTGATGGTACTGGCACAGCCAAAGAACTAAGAAAGTAAAAGAAACAAACTACTGGAGAGGAGAAGTTGTGTGAGACCTTTGAGTGCAGGGCCCAACAGAGCAAACTGCATGAGAAAGGTGAAAGAGAACCAGAGCAGGATCTGAAGAGGCACTGATGACCTCCTGACAGCAGGGGAACAAGTCTCTGCTCTAGTGATATCTTGATTATAATGGCAACTTTGACCAAGACAAACTCTCAGGCTCACTTTCACACACATTTAGCGTCTGAAGGAAACACTGATTGCAGAAAGACTTAAACTGTTCATCCCCTCTCCAACTTCTTCTGTTGAAATTAGCCCCAGGTTCAACAGAGACAATGATGGAGACAACATGCAAAAAGGAGGAAGGAAAACTTTGAGCAAAAATCTAGCTATCATGATTACGGTGACAACTTTAGCCAGTAATCAGTAAATGGAATGTTAATTATTGCTACTTCCCTCTTCCTTTCACGATGGCTCACACAGCTGTTCATAAACTGATAACCATAGAAATGAGCGTGAGCTGAGCCTGGGTAGTTGGTTGGTATTCACGCAGTATCAAAGGAACATATTTGCATTCTTTGCCAGAAGAATCAATTTACCTTGATTGATGATTGAACTTCAGTAAGTTCTTTAATATTTTGGTCATTAACTGTGATGCCGTAACAGTGTCACCACCAGAGTGCTATTGTATTTCACACTATGGCTCTTATTAGCTGCACTCTGTAACATGCCTGAACTTCTAATTGAGCCCTTTAAAATATTGATAATCAACATATCTCAAAGATGATCCTTCCAAATAAAGCTCAGCCTTCCAGAACGCTTTATGAACACAGTGATTCCTGTCACTGGAGAGGCTGGACAGTGCAGGTAGATGGCACAGGATGCTGCTAAAAGCAGCAAAGGCCTTCTCTTCTCCTCACTGTTGGTTTTGTCATCAGTTCACTTCTCCCCAGTAACACTGAAACATTGCTTCTGACTACAAACCCTGCTCCTGCTTCAAAATGACCTGCAGTAATTTCATTTTCCCTCTTAGTAACATTTCACAATGAGATCAGGAGTAATACTTCTCTTTATGCATCAGGCTAAATGTAGGCAGACCTAAAACAACCTTCTTGATGATAGATATATGGCTGAAGTCAAAGAGCTAGAGGCACTTAAGGTGCTATAAAAGGAAATAAAAAGAAAAAAACCCAAACATTGTTGGTATTTTGCAGTTGAGAAATAATTGAAGAAAATAAAGAAATAGTAGTTAATGCAAACAGCAAAAAGAAGCTTCAGGGCACCAGGCAGCTCCACGTCGGTTACAAGAGCAGCCTCAGCACTGGACTCCTGTCCTTGCTCTTATGCTGCTGAGCTGTGACACAGGGACTGTTTACTGTCACAAGAAGGCAGCAGGCTGTTCCTGCTACAGATACAAATGCCAGTGGTGCACAATCTGTCCCTGCACAGTATCTCCTGTTTGTCCTGGAGCAGCATAGCCCAAGTCTGCCAAAGCTGAACCCGGGTTTAAAGCAATGGCAGACAGCTCAGGTACACCGCTGCTGAACTGGGGTAACTCACAAGCAAGGTGAATTAGCCCGTGCTTATCTCCACACTGTGAAAACAAGACCCTTTCTGAGAGCCAGCGGGGGCACTTTTATACTGGGCCACACCATGTGGTGTAGGTGTATCCTCAGCTTTACAAGGATGCAGCCAGCTCGCTGCCAGCCGCACATGAGCATGGCAAGAATATGAAAGACCAAGGGAAAAGCTGATAACATTTCACGGCTGTGTTCAGAGGAGAGACAACTAATGAAACTGAGATAGCAGGGCATTTATTAAAGCAAGGGGACAGTGGGAACCTGCACTCTGCTCCTGCTGCACCGATTGTCTGTTGGGTGGCTGTTAAGAATTAAAATTGTGCTGTCAACAGTCTAAGTCTCGCATGATTACACACCTTTAAAGCCAATCAGGAAGAAAATAAATTCAGATGTGCGTGGCAGGAGTTGAATAGGGAAGATACTATAACAGGTTTCCATTACCTCTTAAGAGCTGGTCAAATATTAATCACTCGAAAATCTCTTGACGAAACCAGTGGTGCAGTTCAGCCTTTCCAGATACGCAAAAACACAGAACATGTATGTGTGTGAGGATCACAGGATCTTCCCATCAGTGCCAGGCAGTGTAACAAGGCACACCTGGCTTCTCCGCTGGCACTATCAGAGAGATGATGCACTGTCCACAGCACAAATACATCCACTGAATGTGGATCAAGGATTTCCTGGCCTGAGGATCTGCTGCTGAGGTGACTCTTACAGGAGACCCTCTGCATTGGAGCTGACCTCCTCAGTCCTGGCAGCCTGCTTACAGTCAATGCCTATTTCTATAAGCAAGAAAAAGAAAATTCTCCTATCTAAATTTTCTTCTATGCCTCTAGAACCGTTCTAATTCTTCCCTTACCCAAACCTGTAAGAAGTAGTTAGTTTTTTTTAAAGTTCTTGTTTGTCTGTGGTATTCTCTGATGAAAAAGTAAAGATGCAAAGATATTCTTACCTCTACATCTTTTGTTTTTGCATCTCTGCATATTAACAGAATATTCAATGAACTCATTTAATACTTCTCAGTGATCTACAAATAATCCTTTGTGGTTTTGAAATGTGGCTATAGGCAGAAAAAAGACTGTATCATTTTTTTAACGTAACTGTTCTGTTCCCTGTGTGTAATCAGTCATGTCTGCTCAGTATATTTACAAAAATGAAGCTAAACATCTTCCCATCCTATTGTTTTGCAAAATAAATGTAGCTCTAGGAGAGAAGGCTGGCATCTATTCTGGCTCATACATCATTAATAGAATTACATGCAAAATTTTGCATTGCTGTATGGCTGAAGTAATACCCCAGTTTTACTCCATTTTTCACAGCCTGTAGTGGTGGTAGCAGAAAAAACTACCACCAGCAAACTTCTCATTCTCAAGTGAAAGCCTTTCTTCTTCTCTATGTGGAGTGAAAGATGGAAATAACAAACATCCCCCACCCTTCCAAATAAGATGAGCTCTGTAGAAATGACAGTAAAAAAGCAGGCTTTTCTAAAGAGTTGGCACGTATGTTTAAGGAAAATGCTTTAAACAGAGCCAATGGATTTAGGACGATGCACTCCGAATCCAGACACATCTCCAAGCACACTGACATGACAGTTTCTCTGAAGCAGCTTCCTACCAAGGTGTTCTCACGCTGAGGCAGCTGCTGGGGTGACAGCAAGATGGTTCTTGATTCAGCTTATTTTGACTGAGCCTATGGGTGACTTCAACCATATTTTCTCCCAGGTGCTGCTGCATTAACTGTGTGAGGAATGCACCATGCACTGAAGCTGACAGAGACTTATAGCTCTGAAACACAGATAGCTACAGCTGCACATACATGCTTCCTTTCTTATTAAGGAAGAAAGAAGTGCTGCTGTTTATCCTGTTAGGATCCCTAAAGCAATTCCTCAGTCAGATGCTGCCTCTGCTGTGTCCTGCCCGGCCCT
The DNA here is from genome assembly GCA_013400975.1 of Atrichornis clamosus. Taxonomy (NCBI): domain Eukaryota; kingdom Metazoa; phylum Chordata; class Aves; order Passeriformes; family Menuridae; genus Atrichornis; species Atrichornis clamosus. The sequence continues at coordinate 142,884 of WBMZ01006601.1, forward strand.
GTGAGCTGCACCATATCCGAGCAGAACAGGGAGTGTGTGTGCCCTGTGACCGGGCTACGAGTTAATCTGGACAGGTCACCGTCGGGTCCCATCTCCTGTACTCCTGTGAAAGCCTTGGCTTTACCTCTGCATCTTGTGTCCAGCTCTGCTGCAGCTGGTCCCTGGAGAAAATGAGCCTTTCCGTGCCAGGAGGAGGCTCAGCACAGCACGCAAAGCCACTGGAGGGAAGGAACAAGCTCTGCAGGGCTGTGGCCCCGCTGCACAGAGAGGGCAGCCCAACTCCAAGGGGCCATCCCAGTGAGGCAGAGCAGCCTCAGCAAGCCAGGCAAAGCCAGGGCTTGAGGAGCAAAGATACAGAGCGAAGAAGTGAGCTTTCAGACGTGTGGAAAACAGCAACAACTTGTTGCCAAACAGAACTGTGATTTATCTAGCAAATCTGCTTTCACGCAGGCAAACTCAAGTATCTGTACAGACTCTGGCTCAGAATAATAGGGGCAGAAAAAGACCCTTTGGCTCCAGCACGCATACGAGCAGGCACGTGTGCACACGTGTGTGTGACAGTGAGAAAACAGTTGCACTCACAGTGAAGATTTTATCCCTGATTTCTTCAGCTGAAATCCACCACCGCTTATTTTCTTTTTTGGTTACATCAAACTTGGCATTTTAAAAGCTTGTTTTTTGTTGGGGTTTTTTTTGGTTGTTTTTTTCCCTTCCTTCTTTCTTTCTTTAAACTCAGTGCTATTTTGAATTTGTTTTAAGATGAATGTTGCTTTCATTCCCATCCCTGGTTCCTAGCCTGCATTTCTGAGCCTCTGCCACAATTTCACGACGTTTAGCACTTACTAGGCAATTATCACTGAGTCAGGTAGAATGACAGCATTTTTTTCAGTTCAAGCACACAATTCCATATTTCAGTGAGCTGATTTTTAAACTATTTAAATGTTAATAGCATCCACATAATTGTACAGATCAGAATGTCACCAGCTAATCCTTGTGCCTTCCAGCTGACTTCTGTCACCTGCTCTTTTGCTTTCGGTATCAATGCCTGGATATATTTTTGATCACAACTATTAAGGCAAAGTCAGAAATACTTTTATTTGTATTCCTAGATGCTTGCATCTTTCTGCTCTTACATCTTACCAGCCCATCATTCGTTACACAAGCAGAATCTCAAAGCACTGCTAAGGCATCACAGGGTGGAATTAGTTTTTACTGCAATCCTCCATTTTCAAAACAACCACTACATGATTGCTGCAGTTCTCAGGGGAAACCAGCTTTAATGTGTGTTCATATTCCCCCTGCATTTCAACTCAAAACATTTCATAGCATCCAAAATATTGGCTTGCGAGAAAACAGACTAATGTCCATTTGGGATCACAGGAAATAAACCACCTTCCTCTGCCTCCTCCCAGATTTTCCTTTGTGTTTGTTAGAATGGAATTTAGACTTACAAAACCATTATGAAAATCTTCAGTCAGTTTCAAGGCAAATGTAGCTCTACTACACCACTTTTGTTGTGTAAGAAACTGTTTCAGCAGAAGGGTATGATCAAATCCTTATAAGCCAAAGTACACTGCTGTAATGGGAAATGATGAGGGGAAAATGGTTTCAAGGAAAATCTATTACCATTCCCGTGTGATGGCCAAATAAAAGAGTAAATGCTATTGCCACTGAGTCACAAGGAAAGTGAAATTAAAGAGAGTTCTGGTAACGCGCAGATTTTGACATGCAGCCCCTCCAAAAGGAAGTGGCACAGAAATAGTAACTGTCATACAGTAATTTATTAATAGCTAAATTTGTAATACATATGTTCTGTGTAGACAGACTCTCCCACCAACTCAGCCAGCCTGGTCTGTGGGAACGGGGAGGGCAGTGTGGCTCCACCACAAAACAAACAGCTAAAAAAAAACCCCAAGCATGACAGAAACAACACAGGGTCAAAACAACAAAAAGCAGCACAGGCAAGTCAAGAAAGTGGAAAATCCAGAATGATTTAATGCCACCATGAAAGTTGTGGGAAGTGAGGAGATAGCAGAATTAAATAAGAGAAAAGTACATCTGGTAAGAAAGGCAGAACAGAGCATCATTTAGGATTCAAATACTTGAGCAACTGAGCACTTTAAAAAAAAGTATAGGGAAGAAAATTTAGCTTTTAGTTTTAATGCCAACGTGTTATGGGGAACTAGCTAACAAATTTACTAAATCAATTGCAATTATTTTAAAAACTGTAGAGAGCTAAGTCATCTGAGAATCCAAAAAGCTAAAGAACCTACTGCAAGAACGAGGAAAAAGGGTGATCCGGGAATCACTGCCCTGTAATGCCAAAACTATAACAACAAATGTCAGTGACAAATCTGCCTATGTTGAAGCACTAGCAGGAACCCAGGACTCATTTGGGATACAAAAACAGCAGGTGAGAAGGAGTAAACCCAAACTTTTCCTTCTGGTTGCATTATAGAGTTAAAAGAAGAAAAGCGTGCTAGAGCACTTGTGTAAAGCCATCCCAAAACCTGAAGCTGATTATGTTTAAATCCTGTGGAAATGTCTGAAAACTTACTAAATGTCCAGAACTAAAGGGTAAAGATAAATGGTAACATGCTACCCCTGAGGCTGGTGTTAGGGACAGATCTTATTTAACATTTTAATTAATCTAGGAATAGGGAAATCATTGCTAGTCACACCGGGAAAACCCAAGCGGCAGCTTATAATTAACCACTAACCCACCCAGAGACTGATGGGAGGAGGAGGCATGGGAGTCTTCTATCCTGGTAACCTACACAACACTTATATTGTCCTTAAGAATATAAGATGCTTCAGAATATATAATATTTTCACCCAGCTTGTTTGGATCACAACTCTGACTTCCACTGTCAAAATATACTGCAGTGAGAAATGAGGCAGCACATGCACTTATTTCGTGTCTTTAGTTGGCACGTAGCACTGATACAAGGTCTTAAAGAATTCACTGAATTGGTCAAATGTCAGGATGCAGCAACATTTGTATCCTGGATTTGCGAAGATGTGGGGCTTCTTTTTTGATGAAAAGCACCTGTGAAGTGCAGGGTTATTGTGCTCCCTTCTGCCATTTCTTGGATAAATGTCATCATTTTTAATGCTACCAATCTTCTTCTATAGCCTGCAGAAAAGATTTCTAAGGCAAAAAAATGACTTGTAGGTGCTTAATTCCCATTAAAATCTACTGGGGAGATAAGCACGAAACTGCTATTGGAACCTTTGGGAAAGTCTTCCTCTAAACCTTGTTATCTACCCTTTCAACACCTGAAATAAGTCACTCATATAAAATATATTATTAAAACAGGAGATGTTTGAATCTGCAGTGAAATCACTCTGTGGCATAAGAAGCAGTTTTTTTGGCATCCCTGTGCAAGTATGAGACAAGATGCACTCAAATTCTGCTTTTAAAAAGATCTCTATTTTAGGCAATGTAACACGAGAAGGAGGATGTGTCATCCATCTGACTCAGCACAATTGTCTCATTTGAAAACTCCACGGCAAGCCTTGACTGGTATTAATGAATACTTGTATTTGCTTTAGAGGTGAAAAAAAAAAAAAAAAAAAAAAGGGCATAGAGACCATGAAAGAACAAAAGAGCTCTGGACAAGAGATCTGCTATTGCCAAAATTCTTGTTCGTCTCCTGTCACGTATTACATTTCCAAGGGACCACTTTTTGCTCTGGATGCAGAGGCTCTGGCATTGATGATGAAGTACTGATGGCTTCAATAGAAGTTGTTAGCCCTCCCTCCCCCATCCATGGGGAATACGCTCTTTGTCAAGGCATTTCACAAGTGCCTGGTGCTGAGACACAGATATTAAAAAAAATGCTAGAAATTACACCAAAAGGGCGTATCATACAGTCTGACCTGTGCACTGTCTCTGCACTCCAGGAAACCCTCACCATCACCTTCCTGTTTCTCCCATGGCACTATTCTTCAACAGAGCTCAGTGGTTTTAGGAACAGGGTGTACCACAGTCCCCTTTGACAGACAGACCTGGAGCCTGGTGAAAGAAAGTAATTTTGTAGAGTCACCTGAAAGATCTCTTGTGGAGCCACAAGTGCCCTTAATGGTCTTTGGGGACCCAACCTCAGAAGGCACAACCAGCGTTTTGTGTCTCTGGCTGTGTGCTGAGTCTGCTGGGAAGAAGGCCACTGTGATGGCAACTCTTACACCACAAAAGGCTGAACCTGCTGGAGCAATACTGAGCTAACAAGTTCATTTCAGTTAATACAGAGAGATTCGCTGCTAACTATTAATCAGTAGCAAGTTAAGACAAATTGGAAGCCATGACCTACAAAGGAAGGCTCTGCAAATCCCCCTGCCAGCCTCCCGAGGATGGCAGCTCCCCCGGTACACAGCCTTGATAAACGGATCCTTTTACAAGGTCTAACTCATTTAATCATCCCCTCTGCTTGCATTAACCACTTCTGCAAGGGTAGCTTTCCTGTGCGGATTGCTTAAGTTAGGTCAAAAACCTGGTCTTGTTTTCAAATCCACATTGAAAGCCTTCAGTCTAAGACTTCTATTCTTCTGAGACCTTTAGAGTTATAAGAACTGTGAATAATTCTTTTGCTTTTTCTACCAGCCTGCAATAGGACTTTCTTTCTAAAGCACGAAACACTTTTCCGTGTTGAATTCTCTCCATGTGTCTCCTCTGTAAGCAGTGAAATAGCCTGACATGATGGGCTGGGTCGAGGCATACAATGACCAGTGTCCCTTTGAGCGAGAAGCTTCTGTTCCCAGCAGAAGGGCTGAACCCTGGGTAATCTATTCACTCCCTACCTGGCAAGAGAAGGAGCAAAAGAATAAGTCACTGCACTTCTAACTGAAAAACTGTCATAGAAGAACAAATCTCAGACTTGAGCTTTCAACAATGAACTTTAATTTGAAAATAGCACCAAGTTTTGACCTGGAGTGAACAGCTTCCCTTGATGAGGCAGACAATTAGAGAGGAAGGAGCAACCTCTGAGCCTTCAAGTTGCAGGCAGCCCGAGCCACTCCTTGGTGGTGGCAAAGACTAAGATGAGGCTTCATCCCCCTGAGATGCTCAACTCTGGGGCAGTCACAGGGCAGAGCCCTGAGCCACTGGAGCCCCGCGAGTACGACTGGTTTTGGGAGGCCCAAAAGGCACAGCCAGAATGACTGTACAGCTCCCTGCAAGACAGGAGCCTGCCTGACTTGCAGAACAGCAATGCTGGCAGTGGCGCGGCGCTGCTTTGTGCCTGCACGCGCTGCCTCCCCTCTCGTTGCAAATAGCCCTGATTTTGGCAGCATGTCTTCTAACCCTAACGGCCTTTCCTAAATGGAATTTTCAAATGTTTACGTTTCCTTTTCCCCACAGTAATTTTCGGTGCTTTGAATGTTTCAGGGATTCAACTACATAAATAGATACCCTAATCTTGTAACAACATACTAGATTACATAATTGCGATTAGGATGGGTAATTACACAGTGCCCATGTGAGGCAGACAGCTTCGACACTCGGCATCACTACTGTGTCAAAATATTTTATTTACAGAAAAACAGAAGTAGTAACTCCACAGGCTACACCGTATTTGACTGTAAACATTTTTTTTTTTAATATGGCTATACAAAAATAATAATTAGGAAAGTCCTTCAAGTGCTTTCATTCTGTTTCTGTTTTGTTAAGAAAAACCACACTGTTGGGGTTCTCCCTACTACAGAACATTTCAGCAGCAAGACAGATTTCACAGCCCTGGCAAGAGTGCTCTTGTTCATTGTAGAAATGTTACATATTAGGGAATATTATAATTCTTTTCTGAAGTAAAAAAATTACCTATGGCAGATATTTTTGTCAAGGTATTTAGCTCTCATTTTGATCTGCTGATGACCTTTTACTTGAGTGAATCACAACTACATCGTAATGCCAGAGCTTATTCACCAGCTATGAAAACAACCTGGAATTGCATGCAAATTTTATTTTTGTTTTCCCTCATGACCTCAAATTTATACTACTCAGTGCTCCATCACAGAAATGTCAAAAACCACAAAGACCCTCTGCAAGACAGTGAAGTGCGCAGAAAAAGCTCTCTATTGGCAAAAATTACATCAGGTACCTTTTAAACAGCCAGCATTCCAAAGAAGGAGATGAGGTTAAGTAACACTCTGAACACGAGTTACCCTCCCTGCATGAGCACTGCTTCACAAAGACTTGACTTGGGAAGCCTAAGTGAGGGTTTATGCACTGCAGTCCAATAGCATAAATGTCACAATATATTGCACCAAAGAAAAAAATGAAGAGAGTGCTTGGTGACCCTGACTGACCTGACATGGGCTTTATTGCATATTTCCTTCATCTACAGAATAGCCTGGATTAGTATTTTCCATATAGCTAACCTGGAACTTTGTTAAATGATCATGAAGCTGCATGAATACTGAAATGACGATCCTCTAATCACTGTCACATTCAGTGCATCACCTGAATTTTTGAATTGACCATGACAAACACACATTAGAGGTTCTCACAGTGAACTGCTATTACGTTAAAATACATTTTTCAGAGGTTTTACGAAGTTTAATTGCATGGGATGAAACATGACACCTAAGCATTTGATTTATTACTAAGCATGACTCTATATTAGTGAGACTGCAGAGCATACAGTGTTGTGGAATTATTTTTACTCTGTCATGACAGATGGAGTCAGCGCTTGGTAAAGACTGCGTGCAAGCGTGCAGACATGCTGCAGGTGGGATCCTCTCTGCTGCCTCCTCCAAGCCAAGCTGTTATACTTGAAAACAGCACATGACGAAGAAATCATCATCTACGTTTTCAAAATGGCAACACAGATTTTAATCTCTGTATGAAAAAAAAAGACTGCCTTGCCTAGAAAGAATCATAGAAGAGAGGTGTAAGCCTTAATGATTTGAGGGGATCTATGGAACAAGAATCTCTTAGCACTGGTTATAATCCTACCCCGCGATAGGTGTACCTTGCTCATGCTGCAGTGGTGCACACAACCACCCCGCAGAGGGAGCAGAAGATGCAGCGAGGTGACAGACTGCGATTTCAGCTTTCTTGCCTACATCCATGCTTTGGTATGTGCCCCCTCACGCACACAGCAGGGGCCCCATTTTGTGCTCTGCTCTCTACCACCCAAGACAGCATCTCATGGTGCTTCCGCTTCTGGAAGATGTACACATAACAAAAGGTGAGTTTGCCTGCCCAAGCTGGACAGTAGAGCACGGCATCCCAACAACAAAGCAAGTAGCTGGCACTGACAGCCCTTGTGCTGCTGGTTGCAGTGGGACAGAAGTGAGAGACTCCTCCTGTGTCTCTGAAATTCAGGTTTGCCATTTAGAAACTGGCTGACAAACTACCGCATTGGGACTTGGAGTAATGAGTAAGATGCCCTTGCCCCCAGCATCTCCTGAGCCCTCCAAGCATCTGCCAACATCCCCACAATCTCCTCTAAGAAATGGCACGCGGGATCATTAAAGGAACCTCTCTGACACTGGCACAGGAGGCAGCATTTGCTGCAGCTTTACATATGTTATCCGTTGTCCTCCCCCTGCCAGAACTTCCCATATTTTTTCATCTTAGCCCGTGCACAGCCACACTGGCTCCACAGTGCATGTGACGCCTGTGACCAGCGGGACATCCAGACTGGCATCGCACCTCCCCCAGTGACAGTGTGCAAGGCAGGACTGGGCACTGATTTCCCCTTGTGCCTTTAAAGCTGACACACTAACACCGGGGCTGAAGTGTCAGAGCAGCACCCTGACTGCAAGGGCCACGAGGAAGAGCCTGGACGTGGTGTGCGGGCACAGCTCTGCCGACGGCTCCTCTTACAAGAGGACAAACCACCCTGCCTTCTGCCACCTCCACAGAGATGATACTTGGCAGCTGCATTCCAAACAGCTTCTCTGTCTTTCCTACTTATTTCACCCTTGTGAAAGACCCTCCATGACCTCCTCTATCATGCTCCAGCATGTTCTGGTCACATAGTCCTTCCAGTTGGGGCAAGTCACCATTTTGTGTACGCTTTCAGGTAATTAAGATTTCTCCAGCATGGCCTGTGTAGGATAATTTTGAAACTGTTACTCCATGATTTATGAGAATTGTGGTTAATACTTGAGAAAAATGCTTTTAAAGCTGAATTCTCACATAACACTTTAACATACTGTTGAAAGCCAGCAATACCCTCTCTCCACTTTTGTTTTCTGAGCTGACACTAAACCTTCCTACAAAGCTAATTATATCACCAGGAAAGGCATCTGACAATGTCCAACAGGCTTAGAAATGGTCTCAATCAAGGCCTTTGGCACCAAGTTCACATTCTTCTGAGGAGAAACTTTATATTACATCTCCTTGACATCAAGTGCTTTGGACTGGCCCCTTTCCAGTAGCTCAAGATATCACTGCCCAAACTTAAGGAGTGCTTTGTTCCAGCTGGAAGCAAGCTTACAGCTAGATCAAATGGAGGCAGGAGTAAATCTCTGTATTTCAAGAAAACAAGATGACATCCACTCTAACCTCTACTTTTAAGAGAGGCCAAAAAGGGGCATCAATTCAACAGGATCAGAATCAAGCGCTCTATTGGAAAAACTATTGTTAGCTAAGACAGTTCAGCCTTGTGCTCAGCAGTTTTACCAATTCAGTGTACTCCTGTGTGACTAGAAAAAGCTGTGGACCCCCAGTAACTTGCTTCTAGGCTATTCTGACAGAAGGGCACTGGCTCTCTGCCTAGAAGTAAAGGTGCAAGCTACACCAAGAGCCAGGAAAAACCACTGAAACGAATGCCCATAGTAATCTCTGGAGCTCAAGTAAGCTCTCAAGCTCTCAGGGCAATTCAGATGCTTACTGTTCTTTGTTTAAGTGTTGAGTTCTTTACGGTTTGGCTTTGTGCATGTTTTATACGGACGCTGACAAATACTAAACCAGCATTGTAACATTTCAAGGCTGATTCACTGATAAAATGCTCATTCAGAGGACTCCAGGGGACTAGATGTCATGTTCCCTTTCAAAAATACAGCTGAAGTGAGTATTCTGTAAAAATTCAAAACAGATCTTGGATACAAAGAGCAATGGAAGATAAGCAGTGCATAAGGGGACACTGAGCAGGTCATGGAGTCTTCAATAAATATTACTGAAAGTACTGAGGTTTGATTCATAACATCTCTAAGGACATTTATCATTATTACCAGCAGATTATGTGCCTTGTTTTAGGGGAAGCTGACAGAGGACTGCTGTTAAAATTGTTCCTAATAGATGATTACATATTATTAGAGATACTTCAGCTTTGATTCTGGCCAACTTTTGTTGATTTATAAACACCATTGCCTACTTTAAAGCCTGCAATCAACCACCTCATGCACTGGATAATGAGTACACTCCCTAACTTCAGGTAATAGGCAGAAACTCCATTAGACAGTAGCTGAATGAAGGGGAGTTCTATATTTATCTCCGTCTTCCCAAGTGTTCCAGTGTGACATTCGTACTCTTTTTCTAAGAATGGGGTTTCCTGCCAATCACTCTGAATACAAACGTAAGTCCTTGTCCTCCCCTGAGATACAGCCTGCTCTGCTCACAGCTACACAAACGATGCTCCACGCACAGGTGGACAATTGGAAAGCCTCCGTGAACTGCTTCCAAATTCTCTGCACAAATAGGTGCTGGGGCAGAGCCATACATATGCAAAACCAGGGATGAATTAGAAAAAGCTGAGAAATGCAGCACAAAAACCTCTTCCACCTTAGTTTGCCATAATTTAGAATGCAGAACAGAATGAAAACAAAGTAATTGGATGGACAGAAGAGAAAAGGCAGGTCCTCAAATCTCACTCAGAGTGCTCAGAAAAAGGGAGTCAATAGTAACAATCATATATAAAACTAAAGACCTCCACATTTCTCCCTCCTGTGACGTTTCCCAGCACATTCCTAACCTATTAGTTCATCTTGCCAGCAGTCATTCTCCTTTCCTGCAATGTACAAGGCCAAGCACATTACCAGTACTTAACAAGCTATAATAATGATTGATGATTACATATGGACAAGGCAAAGTTAAGATTAAGAACCACATTAAAACAGCATCAGAATTTCAGGGAACTTTATCTGATGAGAGCTTAGGAATAAGAAGGGTAAAGGAGAGTAGCTACAAAGACCACTAAGGAAACTCTTGTTGGAAGGTTCTCTGTCCATCAAGGAGAAAGAGAGATCCACACAAAGTTAATAAAAAATGGGTAAGAACAAGCACTGTATATCCCCCTGAATTTCTCCTGCTATCAGGTGAGTTGCAGATCTGTACAGGCATAATGTATACCAAAGCCTCAAACTACTGTTCCAAGCAAAATGTTGTTTAGCCTTAAAATACTGTTTCTAATTTTAGGTCACTACTACTCAGAGGTTTCACTCTTTTCCACTCAGACTTCTGCATTAAGAAACAGTGCAGTGACATGGTTCCCAGTGGTGTGCATGCTGCATGCCACGCACCTAGGACGTGCTCAGCAGAATTCCCTCAGAAGGAGCAGAAAACCCATCTGAACTTAACTACTTGGGTGTTTACACTCCAGCTTTCTGTCTGCTGGGATGACATTAAAAGGTGACCCTTTCAGTCAAGGACTTTTTTAGAGCTACAAAGCAGCCAGTCTTACTATACTTCATGTAATTGCAGGTCTTCCTATGTTAACAATTATTTGATATGAACTGAATTCCTAAAGATGAAAATCTGTTTCCAAGATTTTTTCTCAGTGAGCTTCATGGGCAAAAACTAGAGCTGTAGGTTTTTTGTGTCAGTAGAACAACACAGGTCTTTCAAAAGATCAGTTTCACTCTGTTGAGTCCTGTGTGCATGCAACTACAACAGCCTCTTCAAAAAATGTAAGGCTCCACAACTGAAAAATTTTCTCCTTTCTGTCCTCGCTTTTCACTCCTCAGTGTTTAATATAAGAGGAGTTGTTTAAATCATAGCAGCATTGTCAGAGAGTCACAGAGTTAAAGGTTTCATCATACCATTTATGGACTGCCAGATGCTACAAGCTTGTTATATCCAACTTTGATTAGCTGTAAAATGAATCTACAGACAAATTACTGCTGTTTGCCCAGATCGTTTTTCCTTTTTTGGGTTCAGGATTTGTATCTGTCATTTAGCTAAGTAGCTGCCAAGATTACTGGCAGAGTATTCTCTTCATCCCTGGCCCTTTAGTTTCTGATAACTGTGGTGTAAACACATTACAGAAGTGCAAGATCCCTACTGACTGACAGCCACCATTAGGGGCACTATATTGTACCATATTTATTCAACACAACTTCTGCAATCCCTTTCCCAAGATACAAACACCACAGCAGGGGAGGCAGAGGGTCTGCAGAAATCTCAAACTTCTCCCTGCATCACATGGCCAGGCTCCCTTCAAAGCCCTTCCTTACAAAATTTTGGCTTGCTGTCACTCAGCTTCACCACTCTGAAGGCTGAGCAGCCTATCTCTCCCAGTTCTCCGTTTTCTCCTTTCAGTTTCCTTGGCAGTTGCCAGCGTTAGTGCTGTCCCTGTCATCCTGCTTGAGGTCCCTCTCCTTGGCCTTCCCGGTTGCTATGCATTTCCTATCCTGTATTACATTAAAATCCCTCCATTCTTCTCTCATCTTCACCCACTGAAGTTACTACATTGACTGTTTGTCTCCTGATGAGTACAATAGCTCCTCTCTTGACCTTCTAAATCCACTCAAAAAAGTAGCAACTAATCTTCATCGTTACTGGGTGCTCAGCTGATGCTTCCTAAGCTCTGCTCCAGCTCCTTCCCACAGGAATCACTCCATCATCTTCTGCTTTTCCTACTCTCACACATTTAAAATCTCCAAACTTTCCTGCAAAGCTCTGCCTAAGGCTGCCACCTGCACATTTCTGCATGCTGTCCTTAGTGAACCTCCTTGAATTGCAAACAGTGCCAGATTCATGTTGGGTTTTTTTCTCCCAGTTTATTCAATATACCGGCCAAGGAATACAAAGCAGAGCTGTGTACCCAGATACAAAAAGAGATTTTAAGGTCTTGAGGGAACATGAGATCTTCAGTCTGATACCTTGTTTCACCACAGACTGTAAAGCAGCACAGTCTTGCTATTCATACAGAAAATGTATGCTTTAAAACATCCCCAAGAATATCATCGAGCCATTATTAAAGTCACATGAAGACGGAGAATTTGTTACTTCCAGTGCTGGATTGTTCCACCTTGACCGCCTTGTCTGCTAGAAACCTGTGACTTGCTTCCATTTCAATTTGCCGAGATTTAAAGTTTCCAGCTATTAAGTCCTTGTAATATGCTTTTTTCACTTGATTAAGAAACCCTTAAAAAGCCTTTCTTCTCCCCATGAAATGATTTCTAAATCATAATCAAATTCCTCATCATCATCATATTAATAAGGAAAGCAAATTGATCTTTTCCAGTCTACCATTACATCACATTTTTCTGGACCTTGGACTCTGTTTGAACCTCTCTTACCTCCAATTTAATACTCCTCTTAAAACATTGAGAACTAGACACTCCTTTGCTCTGCCCAGTACCAAAGTGAAGATTTTTCCTTGACTTTTTTGTTTAGGTCCAAGCACACACTGTAGTCCATTTCACCAGGCTGAAAGGCTGAGCAAGTCACAAGGAAACCCCAGCTGCAGGCATCACATCAAAAAGGGCTGCTTCTATATGATGGAAAGCATGATTACTCTGCTCAAAGACTGTGCAACCTTGTCCATGGCTCTGGAAAAGCTTTTAGTTATAAAGTCATGTAAAAACTTTACTCTCTCCACCAATCATCTCCTTACATTTGTCATCCACAAATATTAGAAGATTTATTTCCCATCTCTCTCTCCCTCTGATGGAAGAGTTGCCCAGCACTGGAGTCAGAGCCAGTCCCTGCCAAGTCCCACTAGAAACATCCCTGCTTGATGATGACTGTCCAACAAGAATGGCTTCTGAGTTCTGGTCACTGATGAAAGGTGACACACTATCTTTCAGCACCACGAATTCCAATCAGATGCATTAAGTCAAATGCCTTACAAAAGTTACATGTCACTACTGCACAGTTATCTTTATAAATCAGACTTGCAGTGTCAAAAGATGGAAGCACTTTCCATAATTTCACACTAACTGGAATTGGCTTAGTAACACCCTAGGTCTTCATAGACAAACTCCTGTCACAAAATAGAAACATATTTTTATTTACCACAAATATTAGGCATAATTAATCGAGTCAACCACTTGGGTTTTTTTAAATATTAGCAAGAGAGTGTAACATTTCTGTCTAGTATTTTAAGTTTTATTAAATAGGAGCCTCCAATTTTTAGGCCTTATGATTCAAAAATGCACAGCTTTTTTATGTGACTTCTAGCATCCTTCATTTTAAGAAACCAGCACCTATCAACATTTGCACACAATACAAACCCAGGTCGTCTTGTACCCTTATCAATAGCAACTGAGACAGTGAGTGAAGATGTTGCAGGCTTTTCCTCCATCACCACTTTGTACTGAAGTGGGTCTTTCCCACCAGGGCACTTGGAGTATTCAAGCCCAGCTAGTCCAGCCTCACCATTATGTGAGTGATAGGAAAGAAGTGAAGTTGTGGGTGAAAAAAGACAACAAAGGTAGCTTTAAAGAGACAGGAGGAGGCAGTGACAGACAAACACGCCAAGATGCAAGCATGAAAGCCTTGAAGGGAAGGATCAGAAGTTCTTGCTAGGCAAAGACAGCAGTGTATGACATTCAGGGACTGGCACACAGTGACAACTGGCTCAGCATGCTGGAAAGAGGTGTTATCAATATTCTGTGTGCGAACTCACACATACAGATACTTTTCCCAAAACACATGGGCTTGGCAATGTCTCTCTTCTTCACTTCTGCCCTTTCCAGAAGTTTGTCATGCTGCCATGCCAACAAAGTGTGGCGAAAGCATTGCTTGGCAGTGCTTTCACAGTCAGCTCTCCTGGCCGGGGGCTATCCAGACTTCCTTGGCTCCACAAACCAACTATCACAGCAGTATCACTTTTTCTCTGCAGAAGTGACTTGAATGGTTTGATGATGCCACCAGCAAGCTGCTCTGCCACCATTCCACACTTACCTGCCTGACATCTGCATGCCGTCACACAAGCAGACAGGAAAACCCCCAAACACCAAATTACAGACTGAAGAGTCAAGAGTGGCAGAACTTAAAAGTTTGCTCCTGTGCTAACCTTTGGTTTCTTTCTTCATGTTCTTGTTGCTTGCCATGAGTCGCCCCAAAGCCAACATAACTCAAGCCCAGCAGTGCCATCACAGGCTCTTGTTTAATCCCAAGCAGGGCACACTTCCCAACTCCTGCTGTGACTTCTCCTGCAACACTTTTGAGACATAGTTTTCCTTTAAGCATCTGAGATCCAATTATTAATTGTTTTAATACAGGTTATCCCTTGAACTGCACACAGAGCTCCACAGGGAACAGCACACAAGGCAAAAGCTGTCTTTCCTGGGAGCGCAATGGGGTTGCAATAGTCTAGCTTACCCCAACAATCTTGTGCTTTTTGCTAACATCTGCAAGTGAGGGAGGATCTCTGTCATCTTTGTTTTCAGGAAGATATTAGTGCTCTAGTTCAGTTTTCAGTGTTTTGGGGTCCGCCAGCTTTGAGAGCATGGGCTAATGACATGTAAATCTCTGAGGATATTTGAAAGAAAATTATCATTCTTTAGCTTTTAAATAGGAATTGCTATCCCTTGAGAGCTGTTATCCCTCATTGGTTTAAGCATGTGAAGACAAGCTGCCTTCATAATTTATTTTTGACAAGTGATGATAATGCTCCCTTCTAAAGCACTAAAATAAAATGTTCTCAAGGTACGTGGGTTCCCGAGTTGTCCCGGATGCAGGTGCACACAGACCATATGATGAATTCACAGAAGAGGATGACAGGACAATACCAGAGTCTTAGGAGTCTCTGTCAGCCAAAGTGCTGTGATAGCACAGCTCCTCATGTTCAGCTCCTATGGTAAGTGCTTTGAGGCACAAGCAGATGCCAGGTGATAGGATGGGAAAGACAGGAGAAATTAATCTTCCTTGCATGTGTTTGGTGCTAGTCACTGAGCTAAGGGCAGGAGTGGTGTGGATGAGCTCTCAAACACGAGCAGGCACAGCCCTGGAGTAGATGGACCGATGGCCTGATCTGACATGGCAGCTGAGAACAGAGAGTAATGAGAGCAGCATGATCCTACAGGAAGCAGCCAAGGGAGAGGAGTAGATGCTACATCTCTTCTTGGGAAAGGTTGAGGAGCAGAAGCCTTTGTGAACGTCATTCTCATTATTCCAGTATTCCAGAAATTTGGTAACACCCTCACCCCGTGTGCTGGTTCCCTTAAAGGGTGAGTTTAGATGAAATAGTGTATTAAGACCAAGCTAAAACTGTTCCCATAGAAAACTGTATGATCCATAATGCACAGATCACACAGCTACTGCCCAGGAGCACATGCCCCAAGCCTTCAGCTACCTCCTGCATGCATGAGTGTGGTGAATCATTGCTGCAGAACATTGTATTAACTACAAGGTTAATATAATCGGCAAAAAGGACCGCTTTGCTTTGCCCTGCATCAGATAAATATGCACTCACAGCATGCACAAACTCACACCCTCGTGGAACAATTTGTCTTGCATGGGACCAGATGAGTTGCAGGCAGGAATCACAGCCTGGCTTGGCCTGTCAGCACATCCAAACACTACTGAAAAGCCCTTGCAAACACTTCCTACTGCATGCAACATGGAAACGGGATCGTGCAGTGCACTGCTTATTGCCTTTCCAATGCCAGCCTCACAGACAAACTTCTGTGAGCACCCCTGCTAATTCCACATAAGCCAATGTGGTAAAAAGTGCCGATGGAATAGGATCACATCTCCTTGTAGAGAAACTGATACAGAGCAACACACATATCTGAACCCCCAAAGTATCAGTGAAGACAGTCCTTCACCTGAAACACTTCCTTCGCAAGCCAAGGAATTGCACACTGAACGAGCCGTAACACAGCACTGTGCGTGCCTGGGTTCAACAGCAAGGTCTGTTTGCTGGAATGAAACAGAGGATAAACGAGGCTTTCTGCCTTTAAGCCTGGGTTCAGACAGTGTCTCTTCATGGACCTCAGGCACAGCAACATTCCCAGTGCATTAGTGGTAGAACACAGTGACACCCACCTCACAATAGGTACAGCACGTGCACTGTTCTGTACATGTGCTGGGAATCTTCAAGAGGAAAAAAGCACTCAAGCTACCTGTGCAGCCAGTCTTTAATCCCATTCTCCTAGTTCACTGGGCACTTGTGGCACATCACAAAGCCTTGAAGAATATTGCTAATACAACAGAGGTCCCAGCAGAAGCTTAGGGCCTACCTCCTCCCATGGGTAACCCAGTGACTTATAGTCTCCAGAAGAAGAGAGTGAACACAAGCCTAAAAATTCCTTTACCTTCCCCTTTATTTTTTATTCAGATTCTAAATGTATGGCTACTTCAAAGAATTAGCCAGGGTTGAGGATCCGTCCTTTGCAGCAGAGGTAGCAAGTATGTAGTAGGATGGCTGAGCTAGTCCACAGCCTGAGCTACTGTGTGCCATAATATGAAAACCAAATTAAAAAAAAAATTTTTTTTTCTGTCAGTACAACTGTGTTGGGTTATCTCATGATTTTCTGCACCAGAAAAACTACTGTTTCTTAGTGGGGATGCAACATGAAAGAGCAGACTGGAACAGAACATGCAACCCACAATCGCTCGATTCATATAATTAAAAATTAAACAGCAGATAGGAAAGCAGGCGCATCTCTATGTGTCTCTGTGTGTATTCAGTTTTCAACAGAAACATCTGGTCCCTGAATAAGATATTTCATTCAGCAAAATCTGTTGGGTAAAAGTAGTTCCTAAAATATCTGGGTGCCTTGAAAAGCTCTGAAGACCTACCAAGGAAGAGTTCTGGAGACTGATGCATGGTGCCCACCAGCATGGCACCCCAGTCTCCCCACATCTCTCACCACAGCCTGGATTAATTATATCCTCTGCAAAAATACTGGCTGGGAAGAGTTCTTCTGGCAGTTATGTGCCTGTAATGTCTCCTGGTTTATATTTAAAGGATAAAACCCTGCAAGGAAGGGACATAAAGTATCGAAGAGCCATAGTACAGGAGAATCACTGCTATTTACATTTTTTCCTTTTTTAAACAAAGCCAGGCTTCAGCTGATTGTTTTGTTTACAGTAGAAGTAACAGAAGAGAGTTTTACTCCTTACAGCCCATTAAACCTGTTTTTCTCCTACTCCTGCTCTCCTCCCCCTCTTCAAGCCTTTAACAAGCCACAGGAATACAAATCAGAAAAAAGCCCCCAAATCTCTCTGCTGATGAACTGCTGAGAAAAGGTTTCAACTCGGCTGGTATTAACAGTGCAAATTTCCGACCTATTTATATCATGGATAATTGGTGACTAGAAATATTTGCATTGCTAATTTCCCTCCATTAAGAACAAACCCAGGGTCCCAATAATATGGCTTAATAGCTGCATTTAAGTTACTGCCCCTTCCCTGTCTTCCTTTTTTTTTTTTTATGAGTTTTCCCCCCTCTCCACAGTTGAGTTCCCAAACAAAGAGTTCATTCTTTCTTTGCTGCCATTACTATCAAGTTTGTTGTTTTAACAACAAACTTGACTTTCACCTACCTAAGTGGAAAACACAGGAAGGTGGCTATGAAGAATGGTAATTAAAAATCTGTTACTCTGTGTGCTACCATTTCCTTATTATGAATTAAATAAGAATAGTAATAAATAAATCAGCACATTTTTTCCAACACGTACAAAGCTGAATTCTTGTGTTAGGCACTTCAGTTTTAAATTTGATGCCCTAGAAATACACAAGAGATTTGAACAGAATGGTTAAACCATGCTTCATTTTCATTAATAAGGGCCAGCACCACCCTTTAAGTGCAGCTCCCTGAAGGCTACAGATGGCCACTCATGGGTGATGGCCCTGCATCCAGAGGGCTCTAGGAGCTGATTAGGAGGCTGATATGGCAGAGTTCGAAGTCTTACAAAAAGGCAATCAGCCCAAGTGCCCCCAGGGAGAGGGAGAGCACAGAGCAGAGTGCCTCTGACTTGAACCAGCAGCTCTGTTTCACATAAAGGGACACTGTCAGCTCCCTTTAGAATCACGTTAAAATAGATGAGGCAGATTTGAGGGCTAGAAAGAAACTTTTCTTACGGTCCACTGGATCTGCATGCAAAGCTCATTGAAAACATTTGAGATGCATACCAAATTAACTGTACTGCGCAACCAGAATTAATTGTGTCCTTGACAGCGTGGCAGCCGATAACATTTGTTATCCTGTGAAGTCACTCAACCCACAAACAAATCCCTTCACTGCCATTTATGCCCACTGTGCTCCCATAAAGCATCCAGAACAGGTACCTACACCTATTAATAACCCTGTCACCGCTGCCACATTACAGAGGAATGTGAGCTATCGTTGTACGGTGACATTTAGCTGATCCCTTGTCCTGCAAATTCAGCTGACCAATGCCACATTTCAGGAATGAGTTTTCCAGTGGTGAAAAGAGTTATATACTGAATCAGACAGCAGCCCAGCAAGCACCGGCTGTGCTGATTTACTGGGGCTGGCGACTGCATTGTATGGCATTGTAGCTGCGCTGTGACAGCCGGCTCTCACGCCATCCTGGTGCAAATAAAGGCTGCTGCCCCCCGCCGCAGCACAGAACAGTGGAGATGTAACACTTCTGAGCAGAGGTAATTCAATCCTTCGTCAAAAACAGAGGCCTTTTCAAAGAAGGCATCTGGAGTCTGCACAGTGCACCTGAATTAACAGCTAATCATCACAACCATGAAAGAGGAACAGACTCTTCCAACTCAGCCAGCCGGCAGCATAATCCAGAGCTCAGGGAGATAGGTGGCAAACATTTAACAGTAATGCCAAAATCCACAAGACTGGGAATTCTTTGAGAAAATCAAGAGGAATCCAAGCAGGTAATTCCAGCTGAGCTAAAGATTGTAGGATGACTGTCAGTTGAAAAACAAAATCTAGCTAAAGTCACAAAGCCTGCAAGAAGAAACCAGTATGAGAGGAAGAACACAGATCTTGTGCGTGTGTCACTGCCAATACCACAATATTCCCTGCCATATTTATGGAAATATTGTCATCTCCCAAGGGAATCAGTTCTCTCTATAGATCTTCTAAACCCAGAAAGCACATTCATTCTCTGCTACAGTCAGTAGCAGGTCCCATGAAGCATCCGCATTCTCAAGAGGTGAATATATTTTTCTGGTTTAATACTGATAAAACCTTAACAGTGTATGAAGAAAACATTAAGATGTATTATAATTTGTATTCAAAGTTCCCTGAACTCAGAAATTACCTTGCTAAAACGTAACCCACATGACCTCTTAGTCCTGAACTGATGTCACACTTTCCTAAATAGAAAAACTAAGCTCAAAACCGGGAAGATGCCTTCCAAAAGCATCACACACACCAGGAAACACCACCTTTGTCTGCAAACCAGACCACCCAATGAGCAGAGCCAGGAGGGCTGGTGTCAGAAGAGCTGCACTTCTCCTGGTGCCGTAGCTGCTAAGCAGAGGGATCCACTGAGGACAGGCACCTTTGTGGGAAGGGGAAAGCCATCAGGAGCAGGACACCGTGATAGTACAACACTACTGTGCTTGTGATAACTGAGATTGCTCCACTCTCTCTGTCTCTCCCAGAAGAGCTGCTGTTTATTTCAGTGAGGTCCCACAGGTAGCACCGGGGGAAGCAGAGACCATGAATATTAGCCTCTTAAAATGATTGTAGATGGATTTGTTATTAATACATAACATACAGCTGAGCCCTTCGAAGTGATATAGTGCGAAACACAGAGAAGATTTTGTCCTGATAAAGTCAGACATCTTGAGTACATAATAAATATGATATTCCCCCTCTGTCTAATGTAGGTTATGTGAAGCTGCTAAGACTGCAATTTTTAGGCTATCACTGTCCTTAAATTATTAAGCAATATAGCATTAGAAAGCTAGACTGAAGGCTGTGCATTGTAGTTTTATTTTTTTCGATGTGTGCCTGAATACAAAATGTGACTTTGGAGAAGGTATTGTGTTGCTAGCATGTATCAAGAGGATACTTGGAGACTGACACTGTGTCAGGTGTCACAGTTGCTTACATTTGTATCTTCCTTCCTTTTTAGTGCTTGTGTGTTGAAGAAAAACTGTTATTAACCCACACTGTAAGAAATCAGAAATTCTCTATCTTGGCAATATATCATATTAACTGTTTACATGTTTTAGCTGGTTTGAAGCCAGCTTGGTAAACATGTCAGGATATTTTAAAGTCACCTAAAAATAGATTTGTACTTTGGTTCTAGCTAATTTAAAGCCTGAACTAGAGATCTCTGCAATATCAATTATGGTTCTTGTGGGAATAAGGAAAACAGTATCTAAGAATGCCTCAGCACACCCTGTGCCATCTCCCCATTTGATTCAGTACCCCCACGAGGCAGAACAGGTTGTTCACGAGCATTTCTGTCAAAAGACTTAAGCAAATCCAGAAGTTGGCAGTGCACCTGTGCAGCAGGGAAGTCTGCTCCTTAGTCATTTCCTCATCTCTCTGTCCTCTCAATGCAAAGGGCTATAGAGGAAGTTTCATTTCATACCCCATTCATAATCCCAAAGACTCCTGGGCATCCCATTCCTCCTCCTACTCTGCAATTGAGTAATGCTCTCTTTCAGCAAGGAGTATCTGTCCACAGAAGAACTTTCCAAATGATGACAGTAAACTCAGGGCAACTTCTCCTTCCAGGAGATGTCTTTCCTAAACACATAAACCTACAAAGCAGAGACTGTAAAACTCAGGTGCTTAATCCATGCTGAGCCTCTTCATTTTTGCCTAATGAAAATGTAGTATCAGCTGCTTTTAACAGAGCAAATGACTCCTATTGCTACCAACTGTGTATTATTCAGCCTCCGAGACAAAGAGATACAGAGCAACCTAGTTAAGTCTGTTCACAAAGAGACAGCATTAATCTGGGAATTACCTCTTTTTCCAAAGGAAAAAAAAATAAAGCTGCAGCAAAAGAAAATGTGGGGGTGCTAAAGATTTCTTCATACACCTGTGGAGTAATGAGCTGTTTGTCTTAAAAGCCTATTGTGGACATGATGTTTTATATGCATTTTGAGACAAGAAGATGCTGTTGGACAACCTGTCACTACTCCAGAAAGATGGCACCTTCATTTTCATCTTGTTGTTTTTACCATGTTTTGAATTCCAAGTAATCTTTGTTACACAGTGTATTTTAAAGCCTAACTTAACCATTAAAGGCAGAATTGTGGTGGCTGTGTGTGGGAGTGGCCAGGCTTTTGTAGTAGGTGGCTTTTTCATGGAAGCAGCTATGGGCCACTTTTCTCTGGGGTCATTCTGAGGCACCTGTAACTGAGGGAGACCACACACACACAGCCTTTCAGACTTTTAGCTGTATGGCCCCTACTTGCAATCATGCTTTAGGGGCTAGCTGAGAAATTCTGCAATTTCTCATGCTGGCTGCTGCTTATAGGCAGCAGTAAACACACATTTATCTGATGCATGGTCAGAAATGAGCTAGAAATCCTCTGGGAAGGGAAGGGGAGAAATCTAGAGACTTTGCAACATTTATTTCGGGAACAGTTGTCTGCAGAGGTGTCCCTACTGAGGTATATGGTACCCTTAGCCAAAGACTGGCAATAACAAGGCTACTTGTTTTCAAGGGGCTTCTCCATCAAAACATGATGAGCCCCATGAGTCCTCTTCCCATTCCAGCCATATACCACAAAGACAAAATACACAGTGGTGCCTGTGTTTGTGTGCACACATTCACGTGTATATACCACCTCTGTAAGCTGTTCCTGACAAAAGGAAAACTGGATAGAAAGCTAAACATCAAAACACACAAGGGGAGAAAAAAGAAAAGGGATCATTCCCACCCACAGCTCTTGAAACTCTGCTTCCCTGCAGGCCACAGAGGGAAGGAAGTGCGTATGCAGAGAGGAGAGTGGTGCGCAAAGCCCTCAAGGCACCCGTTTATCAGAGCTGCTTCTAAACGTTACTAAATAAGCCTATTAGTTTCTGAAACCTGGCAAGCGAGAGAACAGGGCCCAGAAGTATGAACTGAGAGAGACAGTACTGTTTCAAGTGCATTTACATGCAGTACTGACTTCTCTGTTGACTGCCCAAAGGTCATCTGACAAACAGTGGTGAGTTTTTTACAATATGTCAATTTTTGATCCAATAGCACTTGTATACCAGATGGTTTAAAAATATGTATTCGCTGCCACTGTTTTTGCTCTGTTCAGCAGTGCCTGCCAATGTCTTGAGTTTACGATGTCTGTAGCAAATGTTTTAGTGTTGACATCTTCTGCGATTTGAGCGAAGATAAATTACATTAAACGCTAAAACATTACTTACAGATGGAAAATAGACTGACTTCCCAGACATTTGCAAGCAGGGCATCTCCAGTTATGCTGTGGCAGAGGCTGCAGCAGAGAGAACTCAATTTAATAAGGAAAAATCAATTGGCATTAACTTCGAAAAAAAAGCTACCTTTACTTTTATTCCCACTTTGGGAAATGCTGCTCCACCAACACAGGGTGCTAGAGAAAGCCTGCTCTCTTTGTGTACACAAACAATGCTGCACAGGAGCAGTGCTGTATTGTGTCAGGATATGTAGCTGTAACATAGTCTGTATCCTAGTGATGCTGGAAAGACACCCCCTGCTCGTCCCTACAACTGTGAGAAAACACATTTAAGAAAATTACTGATAAATATTTTCTCCTGTCCCAGTTTTAAGCCCAGCTATTTAGTGTGGAGCACAGAATGGAAACTCTGTGCTGCTCCTTCCATGGCATTCCCTATTCCCCTTCCCCATTCCCTTTGGTACGGAGGTTCATGATACAAATGTAATTGCTCTAATTTTTTCCACATCCTTTTGGGAGAGAGAATATTTCTTCTTTTAAAGGGTATTAGTAACCCTCTGGCAATTCCATTTATCTCTTCAGCACAGTGAATCTGAAAGTATCAGCCAGGCTCGCTCTTCCTTTCACCCGCTGCCACGGCGGAGCCCACAGAGCACCTCTGGAGAGGGTGGGAGCTTCACGTGTGTGCTGCACACACACACACAGAGTCACCGCCCGGAGACACGGCCAACAACACGACAGTGTCATAAATACTGAGGGACAGCCACTCGGAAATAATGTGGGGTTAACAACATACATGTTTTATTTTTAGAACTGACAGCAAGAGATGTGCTCGTTCATTGGCCAAAGGGAAAAGATTTCTGATATTCACGGGGCAGCTGAGCAAGGAAGGAGTTAAAGCCAGGGTTTCAAATGTAAAACAAACAAGGCTAAGCCTTCTCTGTTTCTCCAAGGTCTCCCTCCTTCCTTGCCCTCTGCAGAGGCTATAAATAGATTGCAGAAGAATGAAGTATGGGTGGGACCAAACTAGCCAGTCCCTTCTATTCTCCCTACAGAAGGGGGAAAAATAAAAATACCATTTGACTCAATTATTTCAGATTATGAAGAAAATTAACACCCCATGAAAAATCTAGAAGTGCTACTCCGAATTACAATATGCAGCCTTCTGATTTATCACCCTATTGAATATTTGTCTTTGAATTCTCCTTTCCTTCCTTTGCATCATATTTGTGCATAGCATACCATTACTGAATCTTGCAGTCACATTTCCTATAGCCCACAGACTACCTGTAAGGAAGAGAGGTGTGCATAAACAAGGGACTGTAGGTGGACAGCATCATCTTTCCCATGCTGTGCTTTGTTAATTCTGAAAAAACCCCTACCACACTATCCTACCCCTAAAAAAATCTGAAGTTTAAGAAAAATACATTTTGCCCATCACCCCAAAGCCAAAGTGTCATTACTCCAGCAGTCTTGTGGAGTAACACATTTAGAGGCAAAAGATTCAAATGGAAATACTTAATGTACAACCCTGTGTGCATCCAGGTAATCAGTCTTGCCTTACCTTCCCAAGCTAGTTCTTACAACATCATCAACTAGCAGAGAAACTCAAGAAATTAAGTACTATTTGTTTATATTTCTGTTTATACTTCAACTCAAAAGCAAACCAACTGTTCACTGTCACCTGAAATCTTCTGTTCAAGTGCAAGCTGCTCTTAATAACTCATGAAGATAGCACAGGCACCAGTATACCAACTCTGCTGATTAAACTGCTGGGGTGGACTGAATCCATTTCTCCGAAATCAGGGTATGCCCACCTACAGCTTCCTGAGAGTGGGAGGCATGAGAAAAAGATACCAAGAAAC
Organism: Atrichornis clamosus; assembly: GCA_013400975.1. Classification (NCBI taxonomy): domain Eukaryota; kingdom Metazoa; phylum Chordata; class Aves; order Passeriformes; family Menuridae; genus Atrichornis; species Atrichornis clamosus. Next base: position 167,202 of record WBMZ01006601.1, read on the forward strand.
ATTATTCAGTAGTTAAAGCTTAGGCTTCAGGAAGTGTATCTGGGGATATACCCACAGTGAATTAGCACCAATTACAACCATGGCAAGTGTTTTGGTTTGAGCCT